>JAYKKH010000036.1:0-96956 GCA_036507275.1 Sicyos edulis | reverse complement strand
GAGAACAAAACAAAGAGAAAACAAAATTTTATCATTTATAACTCTCATATCAAACAAATTTTATCTCCCAAAATTCTTATGACTAGTATCCTTTTCTATTCAAACTCCTTTATTCAAATACATTAGATAAAAATATAGGGAAATTAAGATAAAAATATTTTTATTTTTATTGAAATAAACATATGGTTGGATTTATCTGCTCAACTATTTAGGTACTGCTTTCAGGGAAAAAAAAAGAAAAAAAAAGAAAGAAAACTAGACATTTCATGGAGAAAAGTCAAAGAGAAAAAGAGTTTTTTTTCTTTTCAAAAGTTCATAATTATAATTAATTTATTTTTGTTTGGAATCACAATAAAAACTTTAAAAACATCAAATGAAATAAGAATATATGAACAAAACTTCGTAGTCATCTTTCATAAATAAAATGTATAATTTTTAATGCAAAAGATATTCTTGAATTTTTTTCCTTTTTTTAGTTTATGATCCATAGTTCTCAAATAAAACTTTAAAGTGTCTATTTAAATTTAATGACCCGAGTAATTCTTTATTTTTATTTTTTTTTTGAAAATTTATCTTTGAAACTAAAAGTTTAAAGGTATTTTTGACACAAGTGCCATTTTTTTTTTCATTATAATCCTATTGAAAATGACAAAAAATCAAAGAATATCAAAGAAAATAAACATTCTACAACAATAACTCGTTCAAGAAAAGAAATTACATGTGTGTACACATACATCTCTGTTACAAACTGTAATTGAAGAAGAAACCAAAGCTGAGAGAGATCAACAACCTAAATTTTAAAAACAAAAAGGGCAAGTTCATCGATCAATCGATTTAGGTTTCACTCATGACAATGATAATCACATTTTTTTCTTGACTCCACAATGTTTGGGACATGAAATTCTGAACGCAACATTTTGATTATCATAACACATATACATCATACTAGTTGAGCTAAACTCTTATTGGTATGATAATCACAAATTCAAAATCACGCATAGAACGATCAATTGAAGAAAAGAAGAACACATGATAGACATTTGGAAGGAGAAAAAAATGGAGGAAGTTGAAGTATTTGTGTTACTTGTTTTGAGGCCTAGAAAAGAAAGAAACAGAAAATTTAGGGGTTGTTGGGTAAAGTAGGGGAGGACAAGGGACTAGGTGGTATAGGGGAGGACAATTGGCTTGGCTTTCGACTATTGCCGCTGCTCGTTGAGGATGGGTTTAGCCCGTATTCGCTGCTCGTGTACTCTTGACTATCAAAAGCTACCTTTCTGAACCTTCTCATGTCAGCACTATAAGAGCTTGCGTCGTACTCCGATGATGTGCCCGAGCCAAAAACTGTGCTCTGCCCCGGCTTTACTCCATCGTTCAAGTCCTCTAACGACACGTCGCCTTCTAGTGCCCGTACGACCTGACATATATTAACATTCAACAACATATGTTATTATGTATGATAGTTCTATCAAGAAGTTGACATTTCATTCTTTATCTTTTGTTTTGAAAAAAACATTTGAATTCTCAACCATATTTTGGTTTGAATATTGAAAATATTAGTAAAAAGTAAATAACGAAATTTAATGTCAATTATTACAATTTATCGATTAGACTATGTAGCTTATAAACATGAGAGGTTTAGAGGGGTGGGTAAAGGTTGGCCTAACTCCATTGTTCGACTGAAATAGTCTTTAAAAGCCTCCAAAAAAACCTTCCATTAATAAATCATTCAAAATAGAAAATATTACTTATACTTCAACAACTCGAAAGTTTTCGTGAGCCCGAATAAATTAATAAGTTGACATTCTTCAATTTAAACATACTCATAATTTTTCAATTTAAACGAGTATTTTCTACCACCAACCACTCATACCAAACGTTTTATCTTCTCCATGTCTCCCATAATCACTATCCCTCCTCTCCAAACCTCTTCTACCCGAACACACATCTTAAAGATTTTGTTTTGAAGTCTTATTTAGAGATCTACACTTAGTTAAAAAGAGAGAGATCTACACTTAGTGATCCCAATATAAAAATTAAAATCATTTTAATAGGTTACAATAGCTATCTAGACTCTATTTGATAACAATTTTATTTTTAACTTTTGAATTTTGAAATTTAAATCTACAAAAAATGAATTCACTCTATATTTTTATTTATTTGGATTTGGGGTAACCACGCCCGTCCCTAAGTTAGACACCGGATATATAGAAGGAGTAATGTCACAAGTGATTCTCGAACCTAAAACCTTTAAGAGAATATACTCTCAAAGCCTAAGATTTCAACCATTGCGGACAAAAAACAAATTGTTATCGACAACGAAACTAGATACATTGTTATATATGGGTAGAAAAAGAAGTAAAGTAGATAGAAACCTGGCTCATTTTAGGGCGGCGTCTAGCAGAATGGCGAATGCAAGCACCGGCGCAAGCAACCATGCAAGCCATTTCTTGAGCGTCATATTTCCTTTCCAATCTTGGATCAGCCAACGCCTCGTAGTTTCTGTCGCTCATTGCTTTCAAGCAAAGAGGCCTCGACTATATAACATTAAATAAATCAATCAATTAATTAATTCTCAATTTATTTTTTAGGGAAGAAAAAAAAAAGATTGAGTTGAGTTTCCAAACCCAGTCCACTAAGCTGTCCTCCATGTGCTCCCCGGCCGGGTCAACGGGCCGCCTTCCGGTTATGAGCTCCAAAAGCATTATTCCGAACGAGAATACGTCTGATTTCTCTGTTAGCTTTCCACTTGATGCGTACTCCGGAGCCAAATACCTGCATCCGTTCCAAAACCCGACCCGCTTTGTAAACCCATTTCAATGTAACCATTAGGATGCGTTTGGAGCACTGGTTTGACTATGATAGACGGAAGGTTATAATAAACGAGATTATGATAAACGGTGAGTTATTATAAATGGTGTTTGAGAGGCAAGTTATTATAACAGAGATTATAATAAATGGTGTTTAAGAGGTTGATTATGTAACAAAAAGTAATATAGGTAAGGTTTAAATAAACGGACACGCAGGTTTAGGTAACCACCGTTTATAAGAAACGATGGGGCAAACATCGGTTAGGTTATTATAACTAACCTGACCGTTTACATAAACGGGGTCCAAACACACCCAAACAAGTATTTGAGTTTTTTACTAAATTTTATAAATAATTAAAAATAATAAAAAAGAAAAGTATTTTAACGAACCCAAATGTGCCCATAACACGAGTGGATACATGAGTGAAATTGTCTTGATTGAGTTTCGCCAATCCAAAATCAGCCACCTTTTACAATTTACGATAATAAAAGCGTTATGAAAGGCAATATATACTTGAAATTTTGATAATTGGCATTTATATTTAGATTTGTTTTTTACCTTGGCTTCAAAACTCATATCGATAAGAATGTTTGGAGTCTTGATGTCTCTGTGTATGATGCGAGGATGACCTGCAACCCATATATAAATACTCACATGAAAATGATCTGATTATTATTATAATTTGTAATTCGTAAAATAATTAGAAATAATATTATTAAAATAAAATAATGCTCACAGTCTTCATGGAGATAGGCCAAGCCCTTTGCTGCGCCCATTGCGATCTTGATCCTGCTCGACCAGTCCATCGGGGGCCGCCCTACGCCTGTAATTTTACCCATTTAAAAAACCCAACATTTTTCTCCTTAACTAATGAACTAAAATTGGAATTTCAATTTTTTTTTACCAATTGGAATTTGAACTTAGAACCATAAGTAACTGCCAACAAAAACGGTGTATTTTCATAATTGAGAGGTAAGATTTCAAATCTCTAGTTCAACTAAAAAACAACGAGGTTAGTGGTGCGTTGTTTATCTTGTTAATCTATTTCAACTTCATGATCACGAGTTCGAGCTTGAAAATCGGTATTTGGCTCTCAAATTATTTAAGATTAATTGTGCCCCTATGTTGGATTTGTTGGTCCTCCTTTTTTCTGATTTGTACTAAAAAAAACAACAAAATGTAATTTTATAAAATATGCTATTTATGTTTTAGATTTTTAGATTTTGTTTTTATGTAGTTCAAGCCAAATGTTGCATTTTTTATTTTTGGAGATTAAGTCAAATGGTGTATTAAGGTTTAATATAAGTATCATATACAAATTTTCTTAAAATATTTCTCTCTTTTAAATCGAACTTTTTTTTTTAAATAGAGAAAAAGTAAAATAATTTAAATATAACCTTTTGTATTCTTTATTAAAAATGATATTTCTGTTCTATCCCTAGACATAGCTACACAAAAAAGTATGTAAATTTAATTCTGTCCCACTTTATTATTGATGGTTGTTTATAATTATTTCATAACATTTTAGTTTTGTAGCTATAGTTGAGAGGCAAAGTTTAGAATTTAAGTTAAGGGAGTAAATTTGTAATTTAACATAGTAACTAATATTTCTAACATTGAAAGTAAAAAAGTAGGGAAATGGGAAACGTACCGTGAAGGTGGAAATCAAGGTTGTTATTAGGGACATATTCGTAAACCAACATCTTCTTGTCACCGGCGATGCAATATCCGACGAGGGACACCAAGTGACGGTGGTGGACGCGGCTGATGATCTCGACCTCCGCCGCGAATTCCCGGTCACCTTGCCCGCTACCCGATTTAAGGCTTTTGACAGCGATTTCCTTGCCGTTGGGCAGCACTCCTTTGTGAACGTACCCGAATCCCCCTTGCCCCAACAAGTTGGCCGGCGAGAACCCTCCGGTCGCCGTCAACAGCTCGTCGAAGGTGAACGTGCTCTTGTTGAACCCAAGCGCAACGGATGGGTGCGGTGGCGGCAACGGCGGCCCGCGTGGCCCCGAGAAATTACTCGAGCTTAAATCGCTGCTCATTAATCCGGGCTGTGGTGGTGGCGGTGGCGACTGCCACACTCTTCCTTGGCCTCCGGCGGCAAGTGGCGCCATGTTCACGTAGTGTTCGCCGTTGTTGTTCCAGTTCTGATTCCTTCCGTTGTAATATGGATTCCCACCTTCATTTTAAAATCATCACTCACTTTAATTTACATCCATTGCCCTCATATTATTAGCCTTTTTTTTTCCTACATACCTTTTGTTTTGATAGAAGGTATGAACTTTTTTAATACAACAACCAATTAGAGGTGAGATGGTTCAAGCGGTAACATCCTAATTCTAAGTCATACATATTGGCTTTTTTAAAAAAAAACAACCTAAATATTATAAATTTGAATCTCAACAACAAATATTATTTTATTAAAAAAAAAAATCAAAAATTGAATGAAAGTTGAATTAAATAATAAGTTAATAAGTTGTCTAAGAGGCAACCGAGCTGTTGAGACATGGATTGTTTGAGGCATAAGAACTTTTCAAGTAGCCTGTTGCTTGGATTGAGGGATCCGATTCACCGGTTGTCAAAAAGAAAATTTAATGTCATTTGGTTAACACAACATCATTTTTATTTAAAGTAGGTTAGTTTTATAGATAAAAAAAAAACTTATAAAACAATTTATTTTTAAGGATGCTTTCATATTATAATGAAAATTTTGAATTTTTGAATAAAATTTAAAAATAAAGTTATTTCTCGTGGCTGAATTCAATTGATATGAAATATAATTTAATAGTAAAAAAATAAATATGAATCCAAATTTCCTATCTCCAAACAACGATGGTTTTTTTTGAAATGGGAAAAAACTTATTTTGTTTGAAATTAGAATATGTATTTAATATATTAATGTATATATAGGCGCTGAATGAAATTACCTTTGGGACCAGGCCGATCGTCGTAGTACATGGAATTACTATGTCGCTTCTTTTTCCTTCGGCTGCAAGCGAAGAAAATCAACGCGACGGCGAATAGCAAGAAACCTGCCGCCACCGCCACTCCTACAATTACCGGCACCGCCTGCGGCGTAGAGCTTCCGGACGACGAGTCCGACGATCGGGACTCGGGCGGCGAGCGGATCGATCTCGGCGGCGGAGGAGGAGAATGTCTAGAGGATCCGCGCGGCGGAGGTGGTGGGGATAGTGGAGGAGGAGGAGGAGGAGGAGACGAAGACTTCGACTCCTTCGGCGGAGGCCGTGGCGACGTAGGCTTCGAATCTTTAGGAGGCGAAGGAGAGGAGGACGAGCCTGGAGGAGGCGGCGGAGATGCGTCAGGCGGCGGTGGAGACGAATCTGGCGGAGGAGAAGAGGCATCCGGCGGAGGAGGCGACGGATCGGATGGAGGAGGCGGAGAAGCATCTGGCGGAGGCGGCGAGGACGACGGAGGCGGAGAAGAATCAGACGGCGGCGGAGATTCGGAAACCGAGGGAGAAGGCGGGGAATCGGAGGGAGAAGACATGAGAAGAGTTTCCGGCGAGGGAACCCTAACACAAAAGATCGGAATCAAACAAGCATTTGAGAGAGGGGAAAAGGGAATTAGGGCGAAATGGAAGAGTGAATTAGGGATTTCAGAGATGGGGAGAAAGGGAAGAAACAGAGAAACCAGAAATTTTGTTGGTTTTGTGAATGGGTTAATTTGGGAGAATGCTGTGAAACCCTAGAAATGAGGAAGAAGATGTTTCGATTGCAGCCAAGCTTTGTTCAGTTTTCATCTGCGAGTTTTCAGGCACAGCTTCTCCTCTCTTTCGCTACATTCATGCTCTGCCTCTCAACAATGGAGCCTGGTATGCTCTCTGCATCACTTCCTCTCCTATTTTTGGATTTTCACTTTTTTTTTTCTTAATCAATACTTTTGAACTTCAATTTTCAAATAAATAAATTAATCATTACTTGGTTTTTAGATTTTAGTTTGTATTAATTTGAAATCTTTAGGTATTAGATCTTTCCGCTCAACTCAATTCAATCATCTATTTTGAATTGAGTTTAAAATTAGATCGTATTTATCTCAAGTTTTCTCTCTAGTTGTAAATGTGTATTTGAAAGTAAAAATTAATTATAAAAAAAAATGTATCATACTATCTTTAAATCTAAATTATTTATTTTATTTGTTTGTATTGTTTTGAAGTATGTTAAGTGTATATTTTATTAATTAATCTTACATAAAAAATAATTCTAAAAAAAAATCTTATATAAAACATATAATAATATTCTTGATTCAAGTTAGGTTAAATTAAATAAACAAATATTTGACCAATTTAAAAATCAATTCAAACTCAATAAAAGCTATAAATAATAATTTAACTAAATGAATGAAAATTATAATCGATTCTACTTTTTTTTTAAGATTACAATAATTAAGGGTGGAGAAGACTCGAACCCAAGATCTTTGGTCATTGGGCATGAATTAGTGTCACTGAACAACGGCTCATGTTGGCTAACCAACTCCACCTTAGTAATTTAGTACGTTTTTTTGTACACTTATATTATATAGTTTTGATTTTTTTTTTGTAGATAGCAATTTAATTCTCTATTTAAAAAATTATGACGACTTTTTTTTTTGTGAGAATAAAAACTTATGATGACTTAGACTATTGTGAAAATTAAATAGGGATCCTACATACTTGTACTTTCTTGGCACTTAATTTTGATGGGAAAATTCACAATAGAGCATATACCAATTGTGATGATTTGGTCCAAAGTAGAATGATTTCAACTAAAAAAATATCTTAGTTAACATCCATAATTAGACTATGTTGACTCAATAAAATAAAAAATGGAAATAAGATAAAATGTCATTTTTGTCTCTAAACTTGTTTTTATTTTAGTTAATTTTTAAAAGTTCAATTTTAATTTCTAAATTTTGATATTTATTTTATGTTAGTTTTAAAATTTTCAAAAGTTCAAATTTAATCTTTAAATTTTGAAACTTGTTTGGTTTTGATTCCTAATTTTTTTTTTTAAGTTGGTTCTTAAAAATAAAATTATAAATTTTTATTTAAAAAGAATAATCATCTTCCCATATAAATTTTAGAAACGTGTTCACATTTTTTTATCTTTGATTGTATTATGACTATTGACATTATTGGATAAATTTCATTCGTAATAACTTTAAATTTATTATAAAAACTAATTTTAAGTACATGGAAAAGATCTCAAAATTCTTAAAGTTAAGAGAATAAATTAGAACAAATTAAAAAACCAGAGGCTAAAATGGTATTTGACTCTGCTAACTATTATCATGGGTCAAAATTCCACTCTAATAAAATTTACATATGTGGAAGGAAAATATTTCAAAAAGAAAAAAGAAAACTTATGTGCAAGGGGGAAAGGGAGTAGGGATGATGTTCACTTGTGACTAAATACCTAGGAAAGCCCATTGGGCCCTTTCAACAAGCCCAATAATCCAAACTAAGGTTCAACTAGACATTCACATTTTGAATGAGTTGTGTTTTTCAAAAGCTACCAAAACTCAATAAATAAGCTCAAACAATCATTTCTCAACTTGACAAACCAATACTACGCTTAACATAAAATGTATGATCAATAATAGTTTAACAAAACATGATCATCCTTGGTATATGAACCCGAATTTAAATATTAAAGCATATGGTAAGAAAATAAAGATTTGAGCTTTCCACTCATGATTCATATTAAAATTAAATGAACTATATTTTAGTAATTAAGCGTGACAAATGAAACTCAAAGTGACTCATTTCGTGTGTAATGTCCTTGTAAGTGGGATTGTCGTATACGTGTGATGTTAGAACGAGATATGTTGTACCTTTTTATATTTATGAATTATGGTGATTAGGTAGTAACTTAATCTTCTTTATTTATGACTGATAATTCATGTCAATCTCTTTTGTTTGTGTTGCCTCCCGTCCATAACTGAATACTAATGTAAAATACAATAGAGAGAAAATTCCCTCTTATTCTATAGTCTCTTATTATTTTTGAGTTTCTTCTTCTATTTTCTTTATTTAAAAATCATAAGGCATGACCATAGTCTAAAAAATAAATATTCAAAAACTAAAAAAATTAAAGATCCAGTGTCACCCAGTTATCAATAAAATACAATTGTTTCAAGCAAATAACAAATGAAATAACTTAACATCCTTAAAGTGAATTTAGAAAAAAAAAAAAAAAAAAACTAATTATCATCCAATAGAATGTTTCAGGTCATATTCATTAATCATTTAGTTTTTGAAAATTATATTTGTTCTCTCATCATTTCTCATTCAGATTTCAATCCGTGATCGTGGAGTGAAAATGAATTAACACCAAACTAGATAACTAACTGCGTTACTGACTTATTTCATAATTTTTTTTTAGTTTTAATAATTGGTTTTTTAAAACAATAGCAAAAAGAAGAAATCTCATTTGTAGAAATAGTATTTATAACCTTAATTTTTAAAAATCAATCCATGTTAGTGGATTGATTAGACCTACGAATTATAATTCACAAAATCATCACAATTAAACACCGTAAAATTTGCAATATAAATCCGTCAGCAGAAATGCAATAGTTCAACCACAAAAATAAAATCATAATCTTTGAAAGAGAGAAAAAAAATCAAATAGTACCCAAATAAATCACAATAATTTGAAAAACACGAAACTAATAATAAGTATTAACATTCATAAAAAAGATGAAAGAGAGAAGCTCAAATGAATCCAAGAAACAAAAAGAAAAATCTCAAATCCCAATAACCACATAACAAAAGAAGAAGAAAGAAAAAAGAGCACACACACTAGATGTATAATTATTTACACAAACATGAAGCCTTATATAATAAGTTCTTAAATTATATGTGATTCATGAAAATAAATTAACACATAACACATATTTTTGTAGTGTAAAGTTTTTGGCGAGGGCTTGATTTTGAGGATTTGATCATGGGGTGGTAGCAGCGGGGTCGATTTTGCGGTTAGCTAGATGATGATTATGAGAATGGTAGATGATAGCATTCGGATGAGGATCGAAGCTGTTCGTAAATCGCTCGTTTTGTTTTTGGGTCACCGACGAATCATCGAACAACAGCTGTTTCAGTATGTCTGGAATAGCTTCATCTTTCATTATTTTTTTCCAGTATTCTCCTTGCTCCTTCCTTCCCTGGCTTACATCTGCTAACTGTGCCCAAAAAAACAGTGCCATCATTATTTGTAGAAATTACAAACCCATCAAATCAAATTAATATACTCTTTTATATGTTTGAATAGATTAACTCATCTCTCTTGGCAATTTAATATGATTACACTTTTATTTGATAATTTATCTACTTTTAAACCTATATCACAAAATGGTCAATTCTTAATCAAATAGCCAGATAGATGAAGTTTAAAAGCTTTTCTCATCTTCCATTGAATATCCACAAAATTAAATAATATAAATTTTATTTCAAAATTAATTGATTATGTGAAAAGTAGAGCATCTATTTTATAGATATTAAAAAATCTTTTCACGTTTATAATGTAAGATCTTAATGTGAGAGAACAAATATGTCCATAGAAATAATTCCATGTTTATTTTCTTAAATATTTTAATACAAAAAATCTTATTTAATAGTTCATTATCTACTAAGTGATTAACTTTTCATACAATTTTTTTTTAAAATAAAAATCTCTTAAATGAAACAAAACAAAGTAATATTTCATATTTAGTTATACAACTATTGGTATCTTAATTCTCTAGTTTGAATCTCTAGATCTTGTCGACAAAATAACTTGAGGTTTTGGTTTATTTTGATTTGTGTGTACGTACTTTAATAAGACATATAATTAATCCATATGATAAATTATAACTTAGGTTTTATTTAAATCGGCTAAATAATAAATAAAAAAATTAATACAAGAAACGACATCTAATGTAAACATATTTCCAAAATTTATAAAGAGGAATATGAATAACATAAACTGATTTTAAAAAAAAATTAAATTAAATTAACGATTAACTAGTCGAATAGACAAACTCTAAAAAAAAACTAGTCGAATAGATTTTTTTTTTTTTTTTTCTTAAATGAGTTCAATATTGATGGGAGGGAATTTGAACTCATGCATACTTTTTTTTATTTAAACCTTATTAAAAATACAAAGTTATAATTTTTTTTAAGATGCCAACAAAAGTAATAGTTTATCGACATTAGAGAATAAAGTATATCTAATGATATAGAGGTTATGGGTTTAAATCCACTCATCTTTATTTTTATATATTTATTGAGAATGTCTTTTTTTTTCGCATAATTTGCTATAACGAGTTTGAGGTTATGTATTCTAAACCTAGATTTTTTTTTTTTAAATTTTAAATACAAGATATCTTGTAAAGGTAAAAATGATCAAACCACTATTTACAAATCTAACAACACAACTTCAATTATTCTAAACAAACTATTTCTAGCGATAACAAAGTTAACAACAAAAATCTCGTTTGATTTCTGTTGAAGCATATAGGGGTTTCTCGATCGTCGATTGCTAAAGATCTCGAGAAGCCCCGGAAAAAATAGATACTTTTAACATCGAAAGGTTCGAAAAAAAAAGGAAAAAAATTACAAGTTCTAAAGAGTTGTTAGGATTGAAAGATTACCAGAAGAAGAGATAGGAGAAGGAAGAAAGCAACAAAAAACTTCATATCTCTCTCAGTGTCAACAGCTTCTGGCAGAAGCTGTATTATTGTTATATTTTTCAATTCAATATCTTTAACCATGGTTGGTATTCCATTTTATAGACAAAGTTTTGGTCAAAACATTTTATAATTTAATTATTGGAAGTACACTTATCATAAATATTATTAAAAAAAAATATAATTCTTAGGGTTTTGGATGAGAACAAAAAACAGTCTTTAAAAAAAGCCTTCTTGGTGGGGTGTGTGTGTGGCAGAGGATCTTTTAAATATTAAATTCCCTTTGTATGCATTTTCTCAACTTGGGTTACAACCAAAAAAAAAAAAACAAATACTGTTCTTTTATTATTATTATTATTATTTGTTATTAACTCAAGATTTGAACTATACTATTTTTATTATTAATTAATCATACATCAAGTTATTACAGCTATATTTTTGTTGATAAAAATAAAATAATGTTTGTTCTTTCGATTAATATATTTTTAAATATTATATATTTATTTATTTAATTAGTAGCTCTAATTACACCAAATGGGTTGTCACAATAATTTTATTGTTTGATTATAAACTAATTCAATATTGCATCACAGGTTTGATCCCAAGAATCGATATTTATCTCTCTCTGGATATGTACTGAAAAAAAAAGTTTAAGCCATAATTTTTCTTAAAACAATTACACTCTTTATTATATTCACATTATTAAAATTATTGCTATAATATTACTATAATTGAGCTAATTTTAATTTAAATTAATTTTAAATTTATCATAGATGTATGTACATGAACGAAATTAAACATTTTAAAGTATGTGGACGAAAACAGAATATATTTTAAAGTACATGACTAAAATTATATTTTAATTAAAAAAAAATCCACTTTTCCTCTTTTTGAGCTTTTGATTTAAATAGTGAATAGAAAAAAAATGCATTATTGTCCCTCATAAGTTCAACTATAGCTAGATCCAAATTATTGTTGTTAATCCTATTATTTAACTGGTTTGAGTTAGACGAGGAATAATTCAAAATTAGTTTATCAATCTAGGTAATCACGAATTACGACAATTTAGATCTATTTGTCTACCTAATTAATCTACACCATACTACATAAATTCATATTTATCTATAAAATTTAAGAACTCTTTGATAACCATTTAATTTTTGGTTTTTAGTTTTTGAAATTTAAATTTATAATAATTATTTTACCATATATATATATATTTTTATTTGGTTATCTACCTTTCACCTATATTTGAATAAACCAAATTAAAATTTAAAAACAAAAAAATTAACTTCTAAAAATTTGTTTTCATTTTTTAAAGTTTGTTAGCATTCACATACTTTTTTAAAGAAAACTATATTCATTATAAGAAACGTGGAACATAAAATTTGAGTGAATTTAGGGTTTGGCTCTTTTATTAGATTTGTATAATTATTTTGAAGGTAAAAATTCTTGCTCATGTTTGATACATAAACTCAAACTCTCAAAAGCATGTTTAATTCTAAATATTTACTGACATGTATTCATAAATGTTTTAAAACCTGTTTCAAAAAAATAAAATAATAAATAAATGTTTTAAAACCACTATTCTAAATAAATTATGTCGATGGGTGTAATAGAAGTTTTGAACAAGATTAAATTTAGCCTTAGGAATATATTGATAATCTCACATTGGATTTGCAAAAACGTTCTAAGATAGATAAAAACTATATTCATTATCAATTGAATTTAAATTGGAATTCTATATAAATAGAGTATAAAAAATGTACATAGATTTCAACCTTCTGTCCTAATATATGTATGCACTAAGGTGGAAATTTATTTTTATTATAAATGTATCATTTAAAATGGTGCTAATTAACAATATTAAAATAGTCCTTGAAAAATGGCGCAGTCGGTAATTGTACTTTGACTTTGAGTATATATTATTCTCGAGGAAATAGGTTAGAAATTCCCTTGTGACATTAATTTGTACGCATTTTTCAATGAGCAATACTTAGATAAAGGTGGATAAATATTTTTATTTTAGAGCCATATATTTTTTTTACTTTTTAAAAAAAAAAAACTTTAATTGATGAAGAGAAAAATGCAAAAAAAAGTAAAAATATGTAATTTTAAAAGTGAGTAAGTATTTCGAGAATATTGATCCACTCTTACCTAAATATTGCTCTTGTCCAATTGTGTTTTTGATGATGTTTTTTGAAAAAAAAGTGTTAGGTAATTTGAAGGGTCTCTTTTCCCAAGGAAGGAAAGAGAGTTAAAACTTTTGTTGAATCTCAAACACATGGAAAGATGAGTCAGTTTTGGTGCTGCTTTGGCTAAGTGGCTTTGTCCTTGAACTGTTATCCACTGATTTGATGATAGGATCAAAAAGCAAAAGGAGCCAAACACACCAATTAACTTTTCTTTGGTTTGACTTGGAAAAAAGAACCCTTTAACACAAAATTCCAATTCAAAATGGGTGCAATTTTGAACTTTGAAGAAACTGCTAGAGATTCAGATGGGTGTGTCCCAAACTATCTCTCATTTAGTTTTATTTTGGTTCTTTGGTATGCTAGTAATTATTAGATAATATAGGTTTCCTTTTGGGCAAAATCTCTTATAAATATTATTGGGCAAAATTTTTCTTAATTAAAGGAAACAATAAAATAAAAAGATGTAAAACTTTACGTGAAGACAAAAAGAGCTTCCAAAGCTATATTTCCAAATAATATATGAGACAAATATCAATATAATTTCAAGAATTAAACGTGTGATCATATTGTTGAACTAGATTATCACAAAATAATCAAATTATTAGGCCACTAACTCTTTCGATTTATGTACTATATGATCTTTAATTAAATTTGTTTATTTGGTTAGAACCTAATGCCCACATCTTTTGAGAATCAGCTAAATGGCTTGATTGCAAATGTTCATTTTGGTGCAAAAAATTCTCATCATTTTATGATTACAATTCTACTTTGTTTTTTTCTCTCCACATCACTTATAATTGTCTGCTCCTGCTTCTGCGTCAATGAAGTTTTATTTATTTATTTTATATATATATATATATATATACACATATATATTAATCCCAGTTAAATTAACCCCAAACTCTAATCTATGATCTGATTGTTGCAGTTATACACTCAAATTTATAAAATTATAGATTAAATCCAATTAGATCTACACTATTAATAAATATAGTTTGAGAGAAAAAATTGATTACAAAGTGTTGCAAACCACAAAATATAAAATTTATTATCATCAAGTTAAATATTAAAAAAAAAATCATATAATTCATAATTTCAAAACCTAACAAATTTGGACTTAATAAAACTACTTGTTAAACATTACCTTCAAATAACTTCTTATGATTAGACTTAATTACAAAGTATAATATGGTCCTTTGAAGGGCCAACTTTAATTTGTTGTAAAGCCAATTTTGATAGAGTAGAAAACTAATTATTGGAAATCATGAACAAAAATAGCTCACTTTTCTGTGACAGAATATATATGAACTGTTTTATAAAGTATTAAATATAAAATTTGATACATATAATTGTAGGTCAACTTCATTTCCTTTACTTGGAGAAACAATCATATGGGTCCTTTGGAAGTTTGCAAATTTGGCACGTCCATTTTAATGATATTATACAACCAATTTGACTCGTATATATAAATTTGATTTATAATATATAGTTTGCAATCGTGAAGTCAAATCTATATTTAAGTTTATTTGAATGTTTGAATTGTAATTATTTCAGAATATTGATTTGTTAATCCAATATTAATATACTTATGTCCCTTTCAGTTTTATAAATCAAAAGAACCACCGATAAAGTTTTTTTTAAAGGCCATTAAAATATTTTTCTTAAATTTTTTTCTACAACACGTGAAACTCTTGATCATTAGACATTACATATTGATATTGTTGAAGTCATGATCTTTTAATTATTAATTTTTTACTCATACTACTTGACTATTATGCTCTTATTGGCAAACATATGTATTTATTTTTTATATAGAGATTATATAGATTAAAACTTTTATAGGTAAAATACTATTTTGGTCCATAAACTTTACCATTCATTCGATTTTGGTCTCTTAAATTTTAAAAGTATAATTTTAATCTGTGTATTTTTTTTAAAACTTAGATTTGATCTATGTAGCAAATTTAAAGTCAATATAAATCAAAATTGGTTCAATGATATTAATAATACTGATCTAATCAAAGACAAAATATGATCACATTTTTTAAATTTACACAGGAATATGGTAAAAAAAATTCAAAAAAATAAACATTTTTTTTTTATAAAGACTAATTTTAAGTTTTTTTTTTAAAGAGATGCTAATATTAAGAGGCAAGGGACGAGCATACAAGGACC
This sequence comes from Sicyos edulis, assembly GCA_036507275.1. NCBI lineage: Eukaryota > Viridiplantae > Streptophyta > Magnoliopsida > Cucurbitales > Cucurbitaceae > Sicyos > Sicyos edulis. The sequence continues at coordinate 81,108 of JAYKKH010000036.1, read as the reverse complement.
AAAAAAGAGGTTATAGAAAAGCTCTGCAATTTAGTGTAATGGAGGGAATGACATAATCTTTATACAAACGAGATTTATTTATTTTACAAAAAAGAGGTTTCTTCTGTTTAAGTTTTTTTTTTTTTTTGAAGTTCATGTACAGAAACACACAACAAACCTCAAAATTTGTAGACTAAAATTAGACTTTTGAAAGTTCAAAGACTAAAATGGAACAAATATCAAAATTCATAGACTAAAATTAGACTTTTGAAAGATGAGAGAACCAAAGTTTAACACATGCCAAAGTTCATGAACCAAAATTATATGCTATACAAATTTTAACATATTTTTCCATTAATTTTACAACAAGTGTGGGGGAGCAAGGATTTGGAACCTAGCTCTAGTATTTTATGTAGCAAAGTTGTAAGCATGGACTTGGCTGCATCACTCAAGATACATTTTTTAATTTGGATGCATAAAGTGCAATGGGTTTGTGGCTTAGGGTTTGAATAGGTGGTGAATAATATGCTTTTGTAGGATGATAATGGAAAAATCACTTTTTCAATAGTGGGGAGCAATGGGCAAATGCTATGCTTTAATTTTAAGTGATTATGATGAATTATTTGGGTGCCATTTTGATACTAAGTGATGAGAGAGGAATAATATGGCCATATCTTATAATGTCAACCAAGAGAATATTCAAAATCCTATATATGCAACACTAATTTTTTTTAAGACTTCTTTTTTTTAGGTAGTAGTTTAAAGTTTGAGATGATTTCCACCTAAATAAAATCATTAATAAATTTGCAAGCTAAAGTTGTCTTGAATTCATCGTACACTATATCTTTATCTAGAGGGTATTATTGTTTTCAAATAAATGAGAATAAAATACGATTTTTATGATTTAATTTTTCGCTCTAGAATTAAACTGAATTGACACAAAAAAAATATTATGTCACCTACATTTATTTATCAGCACTCCCAACCTATTTTTAGTATTTTAAAATTTAGTTGTGGGTTCCCATAATAAAATCATTAATAAGTCATGGCTTAAATTTGTTAAGGATCTTAATAATGATGAATTTCACCTTAAAAAGGTGAGGATGAATTTGTCGTCAATTAATTTTGGGATAAAATCTTAAATTTGATCTAAAATGAACTTAATTCAATCTCTAGAGAATCAATTCTTGCTAAATGTGATAAGCACTAACATCATCCCACAAACTCATATTAAAACTCGTACCAGAAGACCCTAAAAAGTACAACTGTACTTGATAATGCATAACAACTTAGACTCAAATATTATAGATAATAATTAAAAGTACTTTTTAGAAAAATATTGTAATTAATAGATGCCTTACATTTTCTAATTTGTTTTATTATTTCACTTAACCCTCTTTGTTCTATTATTTAATTGCTAGTTGGCCTTAAAATTTTATTTAAAAAAAAAAAATTTAAGTGTGTAAGCAAAATATTTCAACAAGCTAAATTTAATTTTAATTTTAACTTTTAGTTCAACCCTTTCTTTACAATAAATTGGAGTGGAAGACCATCCTAACTCAAATATTTTATTTTAAATTCAATCATATTTGAGAGTTTTGAATCTGTAATCAATTAATCACCATATTATACTTGATTTAGTTAGAGTACTATTTATCTATCCAAAGAATCAATAATGCATTGATCTTATTATTTGATGGTAATCTAGTTGAATACTACTATCACAAGTTCGATCTTAAATATCGTATTTGATTCTCATTTATTTGAAAGTAAGACCCTCTACATAGCACACTACTTTTTTCAACCATCCTAATTTATAGTTGTCCCCTAATAATGGTTTAAAAAAAGATTAAAAAACATTTTTACTCTTTAATAATCATCAGATATAAAACCGAAATATATTTATAATTTCCTTTTTGCCCATTCACCGATTCAAAACTATCAACCATATTATAGTGGCTTCTTCTATTACTTAGTTCTTCTTTATCGTACCCTTGTTTATGGTTAAGATCAAAGAATTAGGGGGTAAACATGTCATGTTTTTTAATCCAATAATATTAAAACAAATTGAGGACCCAAGAATCAATAATGTAATCTGTATGATTTTTTATTTTTGGTGTTTTAAATTTAAATTTATTCTTACTCAAATTTTTTATCATGTGTTATCTACAACTTATTTATCTTTTTTTAAAAAAATATGTGAATGTTGATCAAATTTTAAAAATAAAACTAATTTTTACAAACTAATTTTTTTTAATTTCCAAATTTTGGTTTGATTTATAAAATTATAGGTAATATGTAGATATTCAAATAAGAAAAAACATATATTAAGATAATTATTCTAGACTTAAATTTCAAAAACCAAAAATAAGTTTACTCCTTTTGGTTGATAGAAAATGTCATTTGAAAAAACGTCAAATTAGAATAGTTAATTCGACGACTCGCAATAGTAACTTACTTTTAAAAAAAGAATTATTATTCAATGAAGATTTGAATTTATGCACATTGTCTTTGGCAAAATTTGGTGCTTAAAAACCCTAAACCCTAAAGGCTAACAAAAAAAAAAAGAGTAAATCTTTCAGTGCTATACTTTCAAACATAAAAGAAGGCTAAGATCTTGTTCCTACTTGCTTTAATTGTATAGTCTTACTCTATTAAAAATATTAAAATAAAATTGAATAAAGACAATGAACATATTGATGCTTAATTACCTAAGTCGTCCATTAAACTAATTAATTATACTTACGTCAACAAATGTTTTGCACATGGAGCTAGCTAATCTAGTCTTGAATGCATGTCTGTATGCATTAATATATTAAACCTACACCGCTTTAAAGAAATTCTTTAATGAATCATTTTCTTTAACAATGAGTTCATTTTGATGAAATTCTTTAAGGTATATGTTCCTTTAGCCCACTATTGTGGTTTATGCCTAGATTATATTTGCTACATGCTTGTGTCTAGAGATTTAAAAAAAAAAAAAAAAATTGTAACTATCTGGATGTGCGCAATTTCAATTAATGCATGTCATATGATATATCGTCTGATCCTGCAATATTTAGATGTTAAGAAAATTTGTTGGAAATTAATTTTTTTTGTAGATGACAACCATAGTTTAAATTCATTACCTATTATTTTTCAAAAAAAAAATATTCAATACCTATTAGTTCATTAAAACTATTTTTACCACTAAATTACCTCAAAATTGTTAGTGTAGAAACATTATTTTTCTTGATCGAAGTTCAAAAAAGTGAAAAACAAACCAAATTTGCACTTATTGTAGTAACTTAGGCTTTACTCGATAATTATCAAAACGTTTTAATTTCTAAAAATAGAATTGGTTTTTTTACAATTTCTCTACTATTATTCTTAATTTTTCTCAAACAAACATTTGAAAGTTTAAGCTAAATTTTAGAAACAAACCAAAGTTTTTAAATTGGTTTCAAAAAAAAAAAACCAAAATATTTAAATTACTTTTAAGTCCTATTTAGTTACCATTTGATTCGAGAGGAGTCTTTTTTTTTTTTTTTTGGAAATTTGAAACTATTAGAGAGGAGATTTGAATCTTGGAGATTTTAAATTATTGAGCGGCGATTCTCATTTTATTAATTTTTTTTTAATCGATTCAACCCAACTCTTTTTTTTTTCTTTTTTTGAAATAGATTCAACTTTAACTCAATTTAAATTAAGAATTATATTATATATGAATATAATTAATTAATAAAATAAATTTGTTACATTTTTATAGCATCTTTGCTCGGAGCATTATTAACAAAATAAGTCATTTCTCGACTTAAAAAAAATGAAATGGTTTTGTTTTTCTAGTCCATCTAATGCTTGGAGTGTAACAAAAATTGAAAAACCGATTCAAATTGAAAAAAGAAAAATGATTCAATAGATTATTCAATTTTTTAATATGAAATTAGATATATCAATTTGTACTTTGAAAAAATAAAAAAGTATTAATTTTTAAATATTTATTTTCAATATATATATACATATATATCAACTTCTTATATTATTTCGAAGATGTCAAAAATAACTTTTTCTAATTTTTTTTCTTTCAATTATTGTCATATTTATAATAAAATTACTTTTATCCAAAAAAACAAAACAAAATAAGGAAAAGTGATTGATTATTGTTGTTTTATTTTAATTTCTTTTACATAATTCTATAACTGAAAACTCAATCAAAAGGTTGGAAGCAAATGAAAATGGATCCAATAATTTTGTGTTTCATTAGATATTTTGGAAACATAATTTTTTAAAAATTAAAGATATCGGTTAGTACAATCAGACAAGATAACCAACTGTCCCAAAATATTTCTGTTTGACGAGGGAAAGTAAACAGCAAAAAGCCATAGAAACACAGAGCAGCAAGATCTGAATAAAAAAGCTTCACTTTTCCAATGACTGTTTTATTTGACTAAACAATTTCTATGGGCTCTTCGATTTCAACGCACTCAGAGGTCGGCTCTGTCTGTCTCTGCTCTGATCCCCAGCCATTGCCGCGTCTAAGGTCAACTCCATTTCCTCCACTTGCAACAAACAATTCAAAAACAAAACCCCCTCTGACAACAATGGTGCAACTTCTGACACTCCTCAACTTGTGTTGTTTGACTTCGATTCATCAAATTTTTATATGGGTTGTTTCCAAAACGTCAAATTGCTTACTGGGTTTTTTTTTTTTTAAAAACAAAAAATCTCTTTTTTATTAGTTAATGGAGTTCACTTTTGTAATAGTGGCCGGCAATCAATCAAAAGGGAAAGGGGCATAATATGTTTACGTGATTATGATGAATTTGGGTTCCCATTTTGATCATGATGGATCATAGAAGTCAACCAACCAACCATGGAGAATTTCAATTTCATAATGCAGCGCCCCAGATTCTGCCCTTTTACAGTCGTTGACTACTGTTTGTGTGTCGATGTGACACCCTTTTCAGTTGAGTGATGCACGTATTTCTTTAGCTGGATATGAAATTTGTCCCCTCCACATATTGTGCCTTTTTTTTCTTTTCAGATGCACACTAACTGTTCGATGAAATGCCGCAGTGGGTAGTTACAACTTTTTGATTCTATTGGCTTGATCGTGGACGTGAAAATGTATGTATTACTTATGCACTTTATCGCTTTGCTTCTCCAGATTTGTAATTTGAAACGTTGAAAACAAAGGGAAGGCCAGCCCCACTTTTTTCTCCTCTTTATTTAGAGGTCACTTTTGCTTTAGCAAAAGTAAGGTTTCAGCCGAAAGCAGAGTGCTCTGTTCAGGAAAGACCACAGGATCTAAAGCTATCGATAATACCTTCAAAGGAAGAGGTAATACATTTTCTATGTTCCAGCTTAGCTATAATCCTTTTCACTATGCAGTTCTATATTCAAGTCAAAGCATGTTATTGGAGTAAATAGATAAGGCCCTATTGTTTTTAGATTTTTATTTTTGAAAATGATACTTGTTTTGTTACCATTTCTGTAGATGATTTTCAATGTTCTCAAGAAAACATTTGAATTCTTAGCCAAATTCAACTAACAAATAAGTTTGTTAAAACTATTTTTTCTTTTTTGAAGACATGACCATCTAATAATACAAAGAATCCATAGATGTAAGTAGGGTAGGTAAACTTAGTTTAAAAAATAAAAAACTAAATACCCAAATGGGTTATCATTTCACTTTTTATCTTATTTTTTCTGGTGGGGGATGAGTTACTTTTTCTCTTTTTAGAAGTGTTTTGTAGTTTATTCTTGATCCATTTAGCCAAACATATATAAATAATTGTATTCTTATACTAAATGTTATTTTTGTGGTTGAATAGAAAATGTTGAAGCAACTTTAACTTTATTTTCTTATTTCTTTGAAACTTGTGAGTATCTAGGCCAGTTTACACACGCCTTGACTATTCTCATGGGCCATACTGTTGGACCTTATAATATTTGGATAATTAATTCCTAAGTAGATGACCACTATGAATTGAATTCGTCACTTCTTAGTTATTTAAGACTCTTCTTGATCACTAAACCACTCCATAGCGCTTACTTTTTTTTTTTATCTTATTACATTTAGTTCTATAGAATTAGGTGTCTTTTTCATGGTTGCTTCCTCATCCACGTCTGCTTTCTTTTCCCTTTTGAAAGAAACTATAACCTTAGTTGAAATAGAAAAAATTTCCTACACATGAATATGAGAGTAAGCCTACATTTTGCGCATGGTGCCACATAAATAGTCTTTTATTTTATTTTTTAAATATTTTTTATTTATAAAGGAATTTGTGTGGCATCAAATGGTGTCGCATGTATAATGTGTAGGCTAACCCCAAGCTCGTTTAGTAGTCTAAAAACCAAAAAACTACGATCTAGTCAAGGTCTAAAATTGCAGCCGTGTGTTTTCTTTTTGTAGAATGAATCCAAATCACTTAGTCTCAAAGCAATCAGTTTCAAGCACAAACCCATATTCTTCAAACGTCTTTTATCATTTTCTAGTAGTCATAGACTCATATACAAGTTGATCCACTAGAATGTAACTAGCAATGGTCAGTGACAGTAGTTGGGTACGTGTATGTACTAAGAACCAACTTGTCATCTCTATTAACTATGGAGTCTATCTCTAATTTAGCTTGGATAAAGTTGCCTTGCCTCTAATCAACTCTCGGGGAAGCCTTATTTATTGTAGCCTACTCTCTTGCCACCTCATTAAGCTCATCACTCCATTTTCTTGAAGAAAAACAAGTTTCTTGAGTATGTATCCTATATTCTCAAATAATCAGGTATTGGAGGCCCACTTCTTGCATTATGCTCATTACCTACCTCTACCAAGGGATCAACAATAAATAGGGTAGTTCTTTGGGTGTCTCCAAACATTTCAAATTATTAAGTTCAACTTGCATCTTACGTTGTCATCACTCAAGTGTTCTTTGCTACTCATCCAAGCCTATGATCTTTGGAGTTATTGGTTAGGTATTTTAGCCTTGAATATCATTTTCTTTTTATATCTGGGAGTGTCCATACCTCTTATGCATACCTCGACTATTTTTACAGAAGAATCACTTGATCCTACTACATTTGGCTATCATGCAAATCCATAAGAAATTAATTCTGAAGTAGATATCTACCATAAATTGAACCCATCACCTTTTAGCTCTCAACGACCCTCTTTGATATTATAAACAAGTTTTGGTTGTTTGCAATCAAAAGTTCTTAGTTTTACTTTTGCTAATGTCAATGTGGAAAATGCCCTAGGTTACCAATTTCTTTGCCAACATCTTTGGTTGTTGAGCTGTTTATGGCTTTCCTTTATTCTCTTCGTTCTTTCTTTTGCTATAGTAAATGCCAGTCCACCACTTTACCTATTTTAAGTTCAACTTTGCCCCAACCTCCATAATTGTGATTGTTTTGCTTTAAGCATAATTCATGCTCAAGGTTTCAAAGAATCTACTGAGTGGATTACCTTTAGGGTTTTTTTCGTAAAGAAAGACTTTGTCATTTGGAAAACTCTATTTTTTCTGGTAAAAATGAAAGGGAAAACCTTATTTTAGTAATTGCATATACCTCTTGCACAAAAATAATAATGATAAATAATCGTACAGGTTGAAAATGGTAATATAAATCGATTCCCAGTAAGTTTATGCAGCTCATGTGTGTAAATTCTATTTTGACCATTGTATATTCATACCTATTTTGTTTTCATCCTCACAAATTTTCAAATATTTTATTTTAATTTATCAACTTCTTAATATTTTGTTTTATTCTCTAAACTTATGTAAAAATAAATAAAAACTATATCTAAATTCATTTTGAAATTGGAATCCTAATCTTATTACTAGTGGCTTCTATATATTTTATTTTTAGTAATTACTGGTGGCTTCAAATACTCCTGTGGTTAATAAGAGAAAAGGACATTTCTTTAGTAAATTAGTTTTTTTTAATGTAAAACTGAGGAAACTAAAATAAAATATCTGTAGTATAGAAACCAATATAAAATAAGCATGAAAGCTCAGACACCAAAATGAGAAGCTATCATTAACTCATCGAACTGAAGTAAGATCTTAATGTTGATAAATACACTAAATGGGAAGTTATCAAGAAGCACCAAACATAAGAATCAATGGAAACCTTATAGTCTAGGCCCTAGGGATCTATGTATTCAACCAAATGTTGGTAAAAATAAGTAGTTTTTGGGGAAAAGAAATGATAAAGTCACATTCAAATATTTCACTTGGCCACCTAGCAAACTTTATACAAATTGAAGAAGCTACCTCATTGACTATTCCTAACAAGTCTAAAATGGGTTTTTGGCTATTGCATCATATGCTGTATTTAATTTTAAAAAAACCACCTATCATTTAGGTCAAAACCAATAATATATTACATGACATAGAACTTCTATATTCTAACATTGCATTTTAATCGTGTGTTTCTCGTTGTTATTATCACCAAAGTTCTACTGATATCCTCAACTTCCAAACTCTCCTTGCTTCCAGATCATCAACAGGGAATGATGGCTTGGCGTCTTGAAATTACTTCTTGTTCTCTCATCCTTCTTGGTTTACTAATTATAATGGTAAGTTTTATGGATATATAATCAACTTCATGTTTATAATGACTATTTTCAATCCTTTCTTCAACTTGGAAATGGGTGTTTTTCTTACTTTCTAATCTTCCTTTATTACTTTGATACTTTTTATTTGATTTGCTTGTTGAAGGGAAATCAAACAAATCAAAAACTTGAAAAAGGATTGGAATTTACCCCTTGTTTCTTTCTGAAATAAACTTTGACAAATGGCTTTAGGTCTTGCTCTCTTTACTTTCTATTTAATTATTTTAAATCACCAATCGATTTAAAAGCTTAAACTGATGGGTTAGGGTAAATTTAATTATATCTACCAACACTCTCAATCACTTGGGCTTGAAAATTTGAGAAACTTCCTACAAGTGGAATTAAATTTAAGTGGGGATGGAAATGACTCGGCAGGGGCTCGATACATGACCCTTGATATGATATCATGTTCAATTATGTTAAATTATCAATCAACTCAAAATCTTAAGCTAGTTGGGATAAGCTTAATTATATCAATTGACACTTTTCAATTCTATTGCAGGTTGCACAAAAAAACTCTGCTAGGAAGTTAACTGATGGCTATGATAAAGACATAGAACAGTCTGTGAATCTGAATATTAATGATCAAACAAACACCCATATCAAGGAACTTGATGATGGCCACCAGAATATGAGCAAGAATCATATGCATGCTCATGATTCATTTCACATGGAGCATTTGGATCCTTTATTATATGTTTTCTTCACCTTAAATGATTTGAAACTTGGAAAAAAAATGCCCATTTACTTCCCTTACTCAAAGCCATCTGAAACCCCAAAATTACTGCCTAGAAAAGAAGCAGATTCCATTCCTTTCTCTACATCACAACTTGAATACCTTCTAACTCTATTCTCTTTCTCAAAAGACTCTCCTCTAGCCAAAGCTGTCGAATATACTCTTAAACAATGCGAGCTCGAATCCATCAAAGGAGAAACCAAATTCTGTGCCACTTCTTTAGAATCAATGCTGGATTTTGCTACAAAAATGTTGGGAGCTGATACCCAATTGAAAGTTTTGAGCACCACTCGTCTCTCCAACTCGACTATCCTTTTTCAAAACTATACAATTTTGGAGGAACCAAAAGAAACAGTGGCTCCAAAAATGGTGGCATGTCATGGCATGCCTTACCCTTATGCTATTTTTTACTGTCATTGCCAAGAGAGTAATAACAGACTGTTTGAGATTTTGTTAGGGGCTGATAATGGAGAAAGAGTGAAAGCTAGTGCCATTTGCCACATGGATACCTCTCAGTGGGACAAAGATCATGCCTCTTTTAAAGTTCTGAAAACTAAACCAGGAGCTTCTCATGTTTGCCATTTTGTCTCTACAGATAGTTTAGTCTGGTTAGCTGCATAATCCTCAGTTTGAATTGAATTGTCTGCATATATATATATTTACATGTTTGGCTGATTAGTGTACTAGTATTTTATATCCTTTTTTTTTTACTTCCTGGTTTGCTTTTGGTTGTTTGTGAGATTTATAGTGTCTTGTAAAAAAATATGTTTTTTTAGTGTGTTGTAGTTGAAGATTGCTCTATGAAATATTTTGGTTTGTTTACTTGATGAGTATTGAGAGAATGCTGGTATGTAGACACTGATTATCTGAAGAAGAAACCTAAATTGTAAACAGTCATTAATATGATTCTGAACATTGCAACTCCTAAAATTGATAGTGAGTTTTTTTTTTTTTTTTTGAAGTTCAAAAAATCATCTAGTAGGTGGAGAATCGGAATATTTGATTTCTTGATTAATCGTATATTTCTTAACCAATTGAATTATCTTTTAGGTGGTATTCATATACCATCATATTGGGCACTGTGATTTTTTTTTTTTTTTAGTTCAAGTTGGGTAAAAAGGATTACAAATACCAATTCCAGGAATCGAATCCGTGAACGTGGAGTGGAAATGGATTAACATCAAATGCATTTTGTTCCATCGAACCAATAGGCTATTAGAAATAGTTGGCTTGTAAACCATATGGAACTTATCAATTGGTAATTTAATGAGGCCCAATAAAAAGTCTGGTTGGGATTTGGTATTAGATCATCGGTTCTAGTACTTACATATTTGTTTCTTTAATCTAACTTCATACGAATGATCACAAATTAACATCAATTAGCCAACAATATAATGCACGACAATAATCAAGAAATAATGAATTTTATTTCAAATTTCTTCTTTAAAAAGCGTTGTTAAAATTTAAAAATAAATAAAGATTTAATATTGGTCCGATCGATATATCGTAACATTCAAGTGAACTGTATTTTTTTCTTTTGTAATTCAACCTATAGATGAGAGAATTTGAAAATAGAACTATCATTTTTTGTCACTCAACATTTAAAAGTACAATTTTAGTCTTTTTGAACTATTATTTCTGTTTAATTTTACTTCCCAAACTTAAAATAATAATAATAATAATAATTTTATTTTTTGAAATCATAACCATAGTTAAAATATAATGAATTTAATAAAATTCGCCATCGTCATCTCCATTCCTCCCCATGTGTCTGAATGCCTGTACTTGAAGAACACATAAAACAGAGCATAAAACTTAATCCCCCAAATTATAAAATAAAATTAAAAAAAAAAAAAAAATCCTGCAACAAAAACCTCAAATTTCGAAAATCCAATGAGCGATGAACATTGAAATCAGGGCAATTGAAATTACCCCTAAATTACTTGATGATGATGGTTACTGAATCTTACTCCATTTGTTGTGCTTAAACAAGTTAAAATTAAACGGGTAAGGGCTTTTCAAAATTAGGGCTTTCTAAATTAGGGCTTTTTAAATTTGGGGTAAAGTCTTATGCTCTGTTTTTTATTTCTCCAAGTACAGTATTCAGTAGGAGGGATGATGGTGATGATAGCAAGTTTTATTAAATTTATTTAATTATTTTTTCTAGATCATCACATTTTTTAACCATGGCTATTATTATTAATTTTTGTATATATATATATATATATATATATATATGTTTATGGATAAATTTTAAACTTTTTAAGAAAGTTCAACCATCAAAATCAAATATTTGAATGTTTAGGTATCAAAATGGAACAAAAATGAAACTTTTAAAGATTAAAATTGACATATTTAAATTTAGGGAAATAAAATTTATAATAATTTATGACCAAAATGATATTTTACCTTAAAAAAAGTATCTTTAAACTCATCGCAATGATCAATTTTAAGTTTTATTGCCAACAATAACAATTACTTAATAATATTATATGTGTTCCCAAGACTAAACGGTCACGGATTCAAATTATAGTTAAACTCAAAAAAAAAAAAAATCAAATCACATAAATTAAAATTAGACATTTAAATATATATATATATATATATATATATAAAAAGTAGAACAAACTTCATGACATAAGAACTAAATTCTATTTTAACAAGTTTTAACTTTTGTGGGTCCATGAAAGGACATGAGAAATTAAATACAAATTGAGAGAATATATGAATGAGAACCAAGCCCCTCCCCTAAGATTTGAGGAAATTGTATAATTTCCATCAAGTTGACTTGTAGCCCTAGTGGCCCAAATTTCTTGTCCAACTTATTTTCATGCTTCCACTTTCTATATGATGATGATGATGTTTTGATTTGTTTTATCAAGCAAATCTAGTGAGAGTTGTGGCTTATCTTGGATTCATTTCCAACTTTATGGTTCTCTTATTGGTCAATATGTCAATTGGACAAAATCTAGCTTATGTACTTCCCTTCTCACCATATCTATGATGCACAAGTTTATTTTTAAGTATCAACATCACACTTAAACAAATGTATTTCAAAATTTACAAGATTTTATGATTGAACAAAATCAACCTTAGAGATAAATTATCAACTCTTATTAATCTGAAAATAGATCAATTGGTTATATGTTCTCAACCAAAAGTTATCACCAATTGGTTTAGAAAATAAAGTGTTTTTAATAGTAAGCTTATTTAGTTGCTCTATCAAATATTCAGAGGTTATTCTAATCATTGCTATTTTTTTCTTTACGATATAATTGGAAGATTTTTGGTTAATTACTTTCGAATCATTTTTCAAGAACAATTTATGAATTGTTTCTTCTGAATTTTTTTTTTTAGTTCCACATAATAATTAGAGTTGGAGGGATTTGAACTTCAACATTTTAACCATAAATTCATATAAATTATGGCTGAGTTAAGTGCTCTTCAACTTTTAAATGAGTTTTTAAGCCTATCTAACTATCTATAATAAACCTTTTTTGTAAGGAAATAAAGAAATTATGCTAAAAATGAGTAATTCCTTTAGAAGTGCTTATAGATAAAATAATTTTGTTAAGAGATTTTAAATGTCATTTCCAACTCAAGTCAAAACAATCGTCGATAAAAACAAAATTCAATTGATATATATATGGTTTGATAATCAAGAGATTGCATGTTCGAATCTATTACTCCAAATAATATTAAATTAAAAAATGACCCATAATAAAAAGTCTAAACAATCATACATGCTCTCTTTTTTTATACCACTTTAGTTTTTTTTTTTTTTTTTTTTGAGAAAATGACTATTTTTGGCCTTAAGTTTTGAAGTCTAATTTCTATTTGATTTTTGTATTTCAAAATTAAATATTTTCATCATGACATTTTAATAATGTTCACTTTTAGTCTTTGCTTATTTTTTTAGTTTACTTTTATACTTTATTCTTTTAAAAATTAAATTCGCATCACAACTAAAATAATCATTTTATCGAGATATTAAAATTCAAAATTAGTTTAATAATCATTTTAATCTACATTATATTATGTAATTAACGCTTTTATTTTTTTAAAATACTAAAATTGAGTATTTATTGAAATCTCAAAAGTGGATGATATAACGAAACTAAATAGAAAATAGACCGAACACGCAAATAATTAAAAGTGTTTTTTTTTAATAAGTGTATTTGTTTGTAGGGCCATTTTGAAATAAAATTACGAAGAGAGTTGACTAACACCATACCATGGCAAGCACTAAATGAAACATAGTCCAACATAATTTGTCCATAATTTAACAGCACCCCATTTTTTTAATTTTTTAAATATTAAAGTGGACCAATTAGCTTCCATCATGTACATACCTCACTGTTTGTTACATTATGTTGTATAATATGTGTAAGCGTTTACTTTAAAAAGTTCAACTATTTTACGCCTCATATTTAAATAATTTTCTTTCGTTATCTAAATTATTGCATTTGTGTTAAGAGATAAGATTAAGAAACGAATCAACAATTTTTCAAAAAAAAAAATCACATAAACGATTTAGATATCTGCACTTTCTATAAAATTAGAGTTTTTTTCTTTTTTCGTACAAGTGGGGGGAAGGGAAAGGAGGATTACAAATACCACTTCAAGATATTGAATCCTTGATCGTGGAGTGAAAATAAATTAACATCAAACTAAATAACTAATCGCACCACTAACCTATTCGATTATAAAATTAGAGGTTTATATCTTCATTAAGAATTTTTTACAGATGTCTTTTTATTTAACTTAATTAAAAATACCTTATTTTCGATATAAGCATTATATATTTAATATGAGAATATTCTTGACTGCCCATTGAAGTGTAGTAATTCAATCTTTGATCACATCACAAGTCCGAAGCCGTGGTTGAACGTCGATTATCGTGGTAGCACGAGTCGAACACAACATAATCTTACAAGCATCAATCATTGTAAAAGCACGAGTTGAAACACATAACATAGTCTCTTTTTTTCTTTAAATGCTAGTAACATGTGGATAAGTTTCTTTCTTATTCTTAATTTCTTAAGAGTTTCCATTTTACTTAAAAAATGACAGTATTTAATCAAGTTCCTGCTTAGTGAGAGATAACATGACATGTACATAAGTTGACATTTGTAAGGTCACTAGATCAAGAAATTCAACAAATCTTAGATTAATAAAAAAAACAAACAAATCCACCTGTAAAGCATTATCATAAGAGCATTCTAAGAAAAAAAACACTTTTTTAATCACTGATACAGTGAGTTGCCAAATATAAATATATTGCTCATCTTCTTGATTTCACACCAAAAGAAAACTCAAAAGACAGAATCCACACAAAAAAGACACACACACACATACACACAAGGGAAAATGCAAGTGGGCAACTACAATTTGACTCTCCTTTTCTTCTTGCTTCTAGTTCTTGAGGTAAGTTTCCAAACCCAATTCAAATTTCCCATTTGATTTCATATCTTTAAAAAATAATAATAATTTTTTAAAAAAACCCATAACTTTATTTTTTACTCTGCAGATCAGCAATGGCAGAATTATTCAAGAAGCTGATCATAAAGAGATGACTGAAGCAAACAAAGATCCTTCACTCAATGTTTTCTTCACTCCAAATGATCTAAAACCAGGAAAAACAATGCCAATCTTCTTCCCAATCAAGAACCGTTCTCAAATTCCAAAACGAATTTCCAAAGAAATGGCTGACAAAATCCCTTTCTCACTGGCAAATCTCTCTTATCTTCTCCAATTCTTTTCCATCTCTAAGGATTCTCCTCAGGCCAAGGCTATGGAGTACACTCTTACTCAGTGTGAGCTTGAGCCAATGGACGTAGAGACCAAGTTCTGTGCTACCTCTTTAGAATCCTTGTACTTCTCGACAGGTAGTGTGTTCGGGTTTGACGTGTCGGTGAAGGCTGAGGCCACTAAGTACCCTAAGAATTTCAAGACAGAGCTGCAAAGCTACACCATCTTGGAAGAACCCATCAAAATTTGGGCTTCAAAAATACTGTCCTGCCATTTGATGCCATACCCTTATTTGGTGCTTTATTGTCACAGCCAAGAGAGTGATAACACGTTGTATAAGGTTGTTGTTGAGGGAGAAAATGGAGATAGGGTTAAGGCTGTGGCTATTTGCCATATGGATACTTCTGAGTGGGATAGTGATCATGTGGTGTTTAGGGTGTTGGATGTTGAGCCTGGTTCCTCCTCTGTTTGCCATTTCTACCCTCAAGATAACATAGTTTTTATTCCTGACCATGAGGAATAGGATAGTACAGTCCTATGGGTGGTGCAGTTGGTCGAAAGTTTGGGCTTTGGAGGTATGATCCTCTCAAAGATACCAGATTCAAAACTTACGTAGACACCCTTCAATTGTATCTCCACTCCTCCGATGTATCTCGATGTTGCAGTCTAAGGATGGGTCAGTGGTGCTCAGGGTATTAGGAGAGCAAAGCTCCAACTCCCGATCATCAAAAATAGAAATTGTATGTTTTAAAAAATGATGTGAAGTGTTTTTGTATTCTCAGAATGTTGTTCCAGGTGTTTGTAGGATATCTTTGTTTTTTCTTGGCTTGTTTTTTGAAACAAGTTTGAATCTATATCTATGAAGAACTTGTGGAGTTAGAAATGCTTGGAATGGAAGGGGCAGGGAGGGAAAGGGGCTTTCTTGAACTATATTTCTTCGACACAGAGTGGAACCATCAATTTGATTCACTATAATAAAGTAAAACAATCAATTTGAAGAATTCACCAAATAACAATATAGCAGCATAACAAAAGCATAGTTTAACTGGCATGGCATAAAATATGAGTTCAAGACAAAAGTAAAACAATCAATTTGGCAGGATGTATGGTTCATTCAAAGCCTATGCCTTGGCTTGTTCAATTTCTCACAAGTGCTCACATATGAAGAGCTCATCAAACAATAATATGATAGAGGAAACAACCATCATGTGTTGGTCTAGTTGGTCTAGTAGTCAACAAGATCTTAAGAAACCAAAAGGTTATGACTTATAGATATAATCCATAATGTCTATCTACCTAAGCAATAATTTTCTACAAAAACCTCCCTTCACAATTAAATGTGGTAGGATCAAACGACATAAACACACACGAACATTACGTACGTAAAAAAAAAACATAATAGAATTGAAGCATGCTTCAACTAGTATCAAGTATAAGTTTAAGACAAAGAGATCATCGGTTAGAATATAATTGAAATAAAAAAAAATAAATTTAAAAATCAAAATAATAGAAGAAGCTCGTTACATGTTGAGACGCAACAGGCGATTCTTTTACAAAAAATGTCAATTTTCAAAGACATCGTCTCATCCATATTTCTAAAACGACTTATAGTTATCAATGAGCACACTGATTTTGTTTTCTTAATTAAAACTTAAATAAGAAATGGAAAATTAGACCAGGACCTGTTCATCATTGTCGGCGTATGCCTCGTCTCTGAGGTCTTCAATCAGACAAATCTAAAAAAAATTGGAATGCTCTATTCATCGTCATAGGAAACCATGGCGGCAGAAAATGGGTCGAAGGGATTTTTAATTGTTTTTTCCAGAGCTTCCATCATAAATTCTAAAAACTCTAGAATAAAAATGGATCGTAGAAGATGAGGAAAAAAACCCTCAATCAGGAGATTTTCAATGCTCTGCAATCCTATAATTCCATTAGCCAGGTGATCGAATTTTCAACCTTCAATCGGAATAAATTCTACATAAATGGATCAGAGAAGATGATTAAGAAACCCAATTTTTTATTTCAAAGGAAGAGGAAATGGGTTGCGAAGATAAGAAGAAACCCTCGAAGGGGAAAAGAAATGGCACGGTGAAAATTGAAAGAAATCCAGAATTTTGAATTGAATTTGCAAAAATGACCTTTCTTTTTTAATTTTAGATTTTTCAAATTACCCAAAACTAACCAATTATTTCTACCACCGCTCTACAAACAATTACATCCAATTGAACTATTA
Source organism: Sicyos edulis (assembly GCA_036507275.1). NCBI lineage: Eukaryota > Viridiplantae > Streptophyta > Magnoliopsida > Cucurbitales > Cucurbitaceae > Sicyos > Sicyos edulis. The sequence continues at coordinate 63,816 of JAYKKH010000036.1, read as the reverse complement.
ATACAATTACTCTACAAAAAAATTAATTAAATCCAAACGAGCTATTAACAATTACCATAATCACTCCAAAAAATTGCCATCTAAACACTCCTATAGAAAATGAATTCTTAAGTAAGTGGTGACCGTAAATTGAACTCATAACATTTTAGATCACAATGATAATTGATACTAAGGCCAAAGATATGTTATCTAAACCGAAATCTAGCAATAAAATTAATTTAATATGCACTTCAGAAAAGTTTTTTTTTTAAAAAAAAGCTAAATTCAAGAACAACTTTTGAATATGCTTTTAGGGTCCTGTATTTGTTAAGATGCTTTCAGGATCATGGTCAAGGAGACAGTCCAAGAACACAATTTCAAGATCAGGAATTTTGACTAAATATCGATTCGAATGCAAATCATACAAACAATATCATTGTGTTCTGAAATGCTAGCCCATATGCATTGATTTAAAATATTTGCTACCAAAGATAGGATGAAGCGCATGAAATTATATTCAAACCTTGAATGTCTGTATCGAAGCTTGGTACAGATGATTTGGCAGACTGAAATCAAGTCTCCCATAAAGAAGTCAAATTCTACATAATCAAATCACGGCAATTGGCACATAAGGCTGATGAACTATTGATCTTCGTCAAAAACCAAGCTCAGTATTCTGTTTCCAGCACCCCATCGATAAGCCCAAACTCCAAAGCCTGCAAGAGAAGGCAAAGGGTTTTGAAGTTTCAGTATTATGTTCTTTTTTTTTAAATCAACAACATTTTGAGATCAACAACATTGAGACTTGAACCCATAACCAACTCGTTACTATTTGATACATGATGTTACTGGAATACTACTTTTAGCCAGTATTATGTTCCCTTAACTTCGTTGCAGTAGTTCTTATCCAAAAAAAACTTTGTTGCAGTAGTTGACACGAGTTCTAATCAAGTAGCCAAAATTTCAGCGTAGAGGAAAAGATTTTACCAGGAAGGATCCTGAAAAACTTATTTTTACCTGTACCATTAAGCCTAATTACCTAACTTTTCTCCCTCGGTCTTTATCTCATGTCCAAAATCCTTTCATTTTGTATAAAGATGGACTTCAAATAATTTTTTAATTTCAATTCATTCACTAGACACTGAAAAATGTTACCTCAGAAACAGACAAAAATCGATCCCGCTCGGTGAATTGTTGTACTTTCTCTACAGGTTGGCCAGTAAATGCAGCATACATCATGTCCACTTTCTGCACCAATAAATCCAGGGAACAATTGAAATGATCAATTGATAAATGAATAATCAAACCAAATACTGGACCAAATCTGACTGCAAAGTGCAAGCAAAGAACACAGTGAGTGGAAACTCAAAGGACACAAAAATCTTAAATATCCTAACTCTTAAGTGGCCACCATAAAATTTACTGTCATTTTCCCAAGATGTCATTATATCTTAAGTGGCACCATAAAATTTAATCTCGTTCTCCCAAGATGCAGTTACTTGGGGGTTGGCCAAAGATTGCAACTTTCTAAACTTACTTACTTTCGTTGGCAATATTTTACACTTCCAAGTTCCAATATGCTTAAATATAAAGAAAATAATCCCTCCTAATTCATGAATTATCTTTCCATCCACAATGGTTTCAACTTCATAAAGATGATGAAGAAGATAGCTACATTTGCAATTGCCACACATCCTTCCCAAAAGGCAGTCCAGATATATATTTCATCTGTAAATATTATGGCATCAGCTATTGTGCCAATATAACAAGCTGAACTGGTTCACCGCCTACTTGCACAATAATGATTCAGGTAAGAATATCACCAGGCAGAAATATTCTTCTTTCTTCATACGTGGTAAAACCATTTCTCAATAGCTCTAATTTTTATAATTTTTTGTCACAACTGGCAATAATAAAATGAACAAAAGAGATACTGACATGGCGTGATTGAACTGCTTCATTGACTTGGCGTCTAACATCTTCCACATGACCCTGCATTCATCCAAAAACCCACATTATCCCTCATAACTAATTATTTGAATTTTTGCTGGCTTATTACTTGTCACGGCCAAAATTAGGGAAAAGTGTGTATATATATATGACACAAGCTCGAGCGATTTTGAAGTATTAGTCATTTGGGTATGAAAAAAAAGGAGACAAAGGGAACAACTTAAATCAAGACTTGCATCACACTACTAATCTTTTTTTTTTTTTTTTGGTATACTAATCATTATTTTTGCAATATAAAACAAGGATAAGCGTATATTCTTTTCCATCCTTTTTCCTCTTCATTTAAGATGCCTGAGATTGTTATAAAATTTTAACCATACCCCACATCCACTTTGTGGCTGATGTATCATAATTCGAGAATTTGGCATCGCATATCGCATTCCCTTTTCTCCACCTGCAAGGAGAAGAGCCCCTTGGCTTGCAGCAACTCCGAAGCACACTGTGCCAACCTTGGGCTTTATCTGAAAGCATGAGTCAAGTATCTCTAATAAGTCCTCATCCTTTCATATTCAAAATATGGATAGATCAAATAGGACGTGATGATGACTGAATGCTCTAAACAGAAAACCAAATCATAACAAGGCATCATACGTTTGAATTCTATATTTTATTTAGCTAATGATTGAAACTATTATCTAGTGCAAAAAGAAGCATGTAGTATAGCAAATATTGCTGCCCCATAGCAGCTGTCCATTTTGTTTGAATTCAACAACTTAGGATGTACCCTTGTTTAAAAAAAAACATAAGATGGGAATTCGAACTCATAAGTCATAACCTCTTGGTTACTAGGCCATATATCATGCCACTCTAGCTATGCTCTTGTTGGCAATCAAGAGATTTTGTGAACATGGAAGTATCATAAACACCATTGATATCAACATCAATAACTGAAAAAGCGAATGCTTAAGTATTATACAAAATAATAATAAGACTTAAAACGAACTAAACATTGAAGGGAGAGGGGGAGATAGAGATAGAGATAGAGCTTTACAGACTTACCCAAGACATACAATCATAAATTGCCAATACAGAGTATGTACTTCCACCAGGGCAGTTCAGATATACCTAATAAGGTTAAAAACTAATCTTTAAAAAAAATAAAAAATAAAGAATCAATCTCTAGTTGACAGAATTAGAAGAAAAATAGTGAGTTTTTTTTTTGCAGACCAGGATATCTGCATTCTCATCAATGGTTGCTAGAGTCACAAGCTGTGATATGACTCGCTGTGCCACTATGGAGTTGATAGGTTGACCAATAAATATGATCCGATTCCTAAACAACACAGAAGAGAGATCCAAAGGCCCTGCCGGTGTCATTACTCCAGGCATTATTGGTGGATTACCCTTCTTGTTGGCCACTATAGGTCCATAACTGTACAAAGGAGAATAAAATGCCCATCTGCTTAATTACTTCATCGTGTTAAAGGAATAAAATTAAAAGGCAGAACAGAATATCGTTAGGCGGGAAAAGAATTGTAAAATATATGGAAATGCTACACAAAAAGGATGGTGTTGCAATCCCAATTTCAGAAAAAAAGTAATCCAAACTATATTAACTTTCAAAACAATGTTATGATCATAAATAAGCATTCGGTAAATGCTAAAACCACGAAATTGGGAACAGCGCAAACCTTGTACTGGTGTGAAGAAAATCTCTATCTTCAAGGTTTATAGGTGTCCCATTCGTTTTACTCGATAATCCTTCAAAAAGGGGGAAATTCCACATAGTCATTTCCTTGCATAATTCAAAAGGAATTCACTAGTTTCATAAAATCGTCAGAGAATCAACACGGAGTTGTAAACATGATGCAATAGACACTAAAACAGTACGAATAAGTCAGTCTATACAAAAATGAAGTCTTCTGCTACAAAATTAGGGCATTCAAATCAGCATACGCAGAAATTCAAACGTCAATTGAACAAAACAGATTACCGATAGTTGAAGAGTCGCCATAGGACCTCGGCAAGGAAGAAACTATCGACCTGAGTGAATTTCTACACGATAAAGACGCAGAAAAGAGAGATGATAAGTTCAGAGTTCTGATGGGATTAGACAAATGGTTCAGAAGAAGAAAAAAACGTATATACCTGCGAGAAAATTGAGGAAGGGATGACGTTCGATTGTGCGAAGTTACGGATAAACTGAGAGATGCAGGAAAAGCTGAAGCTGCTACCATTTTCGAGCGAAGCTTGTGGGAATGGTGCAGAGTTTTCGAGCTTTCACTATGAACCCAAAAGGGAATATGAAACTACAGCAATATCGATGAGGCTGTGAAAATATCTGTTACAGATTTGCCCACGGCCCAGCCCAAAGCTCTCTTGGCCCATCTTTACACAAATTGAAAGGAAATTTTTGGATGAGTTTTTCTTACCATGGAATTACAAATCTATTCAAATTTTAACGGTTTTTTTTTAAATATATTAAAGTATTGATTTTTTTAGAGAAATATTTGTATATATAACTATTAATAAATTTTAATATTATATTAAAAAGATAAATTAATACCAGTATCATATATTATAAATACTCGTTAATATTATTAATACTGATATCTACATTTTTTAGAAATATTTCATTAATACTATAACTTTAGGGTTTTTTTTTTCATATTCCAATTATGTCATTTATCATTTCTTGATTAAAAACTATCTACATACTAAATTGAAAGTTATTTATGATACTAATTGAAGATAGTTTGTGACATCACGATTTGTAACACTCTTTTTTTTTTTTTGATAAACGATTTGCAACACTCATAGATCGGATGAAAAAAGTGTATTCCTTTAAAGTATTATTGAAATGTCAAATAAACTTTTAAAAACTACTTTCTTTCATTTATTTAAAATATTAAAAACAATTTAAAAAATGTTATAAAAAAATCAATTGCAAAGAAACCTATTTTTCAAAAGAGAGAAGTTTGGGTGCTACTGGGTAGCAAATATTTGTTGCTACCCAGCCACGTGGCGTCTTTTCATTGGACCAATAATTTTCTTTTTAAAACAATAATTTTATTCAATTATTTTAAAAATCAATAATTTTAATTGGACCAATACAAAGACGTCACGTGGCTGGATAGCAACAAATATTTGCTAACCAGGTAGCACCCAAACTTCTCTCTTTTCAAAAAATAAAATAAAATAAAAAACCAGAAACCCAAAGGAAATCATTATGAGCCTTAAAATGTTTTTTTTTCTTCCCTTTTTGAGGATAGCGACCCATGATCACAAAAATCCTTTAAAAAAGACATAAGAAGAATTTTGACATAAAAAGATTTGGCGTAACGGTCCCGCTGACTCGGTGTAACGGTTGAGAGAAAACAGAAAATAATGTGCCGAATGAGACTGTAATCCACAAACACTGTGTTGATCTTCAACAATAATCCCCATTTCTCAGAATTCGATGATTCTCTGGTGATTTGTCCGCCATGGAAGCACTGTTCGAGCTCTGCGATTTGATCGCCCAAAACCCCTCCGCCTTCTACGAGAAGCTTTCGTGGATCTGCAGCCGCTGCCCTCCACAGGACGCCCTCCTCGTCGACGCCCCTAGGGTTTCCCGCCCCCAGCTCAATGCCGTCCTCGCCGTCGCCCGATTCCTCTCCAAATGCGCCGATTCCGTCGAGCCTCGCCCCAAGGCCATCGTCCTCGAGTTCATCCGCTCCATTCCTTCCTCTTTCCACCCCTCCTTCTGGCCCCAGTCCTACGGTAACGACTCCATCACTCTATTTTACTCCGATTTTTTGAGGTATGTGTCGAAAGCGGCCGAAATCACGCCCGACTTCTCCGATGAGGTCGCGGTGTATACTGGCGAGGTTGTGGCCTCTGCTATTAGTTTGAATGGGGATTCCAGCATTTCTAGGTTGTTTTTCATGGTTTTGTCCAAACATTTCATTCCGGTTTTGCCTTCTGATGCCAATAGACTCGTCAATATTGTGATTGAGCGGTACTTGCTGACCGGGGTTTGCCCGCCGAGGGAACAGATGCAGGGGACTTCTGATTCTTCTGCGTTTCAGTCTATTGAAGGGGGCGGCAGCGGGGGGGATGAGAATGGTTCGTCGTGGAAGAGTTCGGCGACTTCTTATGGTAGTGGGATTCTGTGGAAGAGTAGTACCGATCAGTTGGCTCCGATGTTTGGGTTCAATGATGGGGGTGGAGGGGAGATTTTGCTCAAACAACAGGTTGCTAGCTTTGAGGAAGAGTCGTTGGAAAGTATAGAAAAGCAAGCAATAGCGTTCGAGTTGTTGGCCAACATTGTGGATAAAGCTCGTATTGATTCTTGGCTTTGGGATCAGGTGAGAGCGATTGCGAAGAAGCAGCTCCAGTCCCTTTTAATCTTTGTCAAGGTAAGCTCTCTCAATATCAACAACTGTTATTAAGGGTGTACTGAAAATTTGATATTCCAAACAACGTGAACTACTCAACTCGAAGTAAGAATTATATTATATTTATGTGTGAAACTAATTACCAAGATATGTTTTTAGTAGCTTGGTAAGGAGCATGTACTAACAATAAGAGTATTTTGGATTTGAATCGAATATCATGTTGGTAGGGAGCATGTATTAACAATATTAGTATCTTGTGTTTGAATCTAATATCATGTTTGTAGGGTGTATGAACTAACAATATGAATATCTTGATTTAAATTTAATACTTTTTTTAGATTTACGAGTTAGTCGAGTCTTAAAGAGTAAATATGATATAATCGTAACTCAACAACAACCCAACTCAACTCAAAAAATATATGAGTTCAGTTGCTCTAAGCCTCTAATGTATAGCGTTGGACGGATCAACCAACTTTTGGGTTGATCCAAAAAATCATCATAATCCAATCCAATCCGGACCACGTACATAATTCATTAGGAAAGGATTCTGAAGAATGGAGGCGTAATGTTTGTTTCCCTTTTGTATATGAGCAGATTCGGAAACGAGATTGGACCGATCAGGGGCCACCTTTAAAAGCCAGAATAAACGCAAAACTCTCGGTGTATCAAGCTGCAGCTAAATTAAAACTGAAGAGCCTTGGTTCTCTTGATTCTGAAGGAAAAGTGGCTAAAAAGATGGTTTTTGAGACTTTTGCTTTATTAATGGACGCTGCTGAAGCATGCGCTCTTTCCATTTGGCGAAAACTCAGAGTTTGTGAAGAACTTTTTAGCTGTTTACTTGCAGTGCTTGGCGAAATTGCCGTTGCTTGGAAAGGTCAGCCACTGCGTGTATTGCTTATACGGTTAAAACCCCTTGTTTTAACAGTGTGTGCCCAGGTATATTTACTAAAAATGGTTTTAGATTTGGCCAAAAAGTTTTGTTCATTTGATTTTTACTCTCTGGTGTTTACCTTTCCAGACCGATCCCACTGACAGCAGTGCAATGTTTGAAACTGTCTCCAAGACAATGTGTGAGATTATTGAATCGTGTTGGACCAAGGAGCGAGCTCCCGTTGACACATTCATCATGGGATTGACTGCAAGCATTCGTGGAAGGAATGATTATGAGGAACAGGTTTTGATTACATAGAATTTAGTCTAAAACCCGTCTAGGATTAGGGGTGTACAAGACCGACAACCCAAATAATCTGACTAACCCAATCCAATTTGATGAGTTGAGTTAGATTATCAACTTATTTAAATTGAATTGGGTTCAAATAAATAGAATTTTCATGAATTGAATAGGTTCTTGAGTTGACTTAAAAATTAGTCTAGGTCGTCCTAGCTCTCTCGAATCTATTATTTATTTATTTTATTCTATAAAATTTTTAAAAATAAATAACAAATGTATATTTGAATAAAAAACAAAAACAACCCAATGAATCTCTGGAAATATATAGATTGGGTTGCTCAAACACGTAGGTTTGGCGACCAATCTGAAATTTTGACCCAATCTAACCCATGTACATCCAGACTTAGATAACTGAAGAAGGCCTCTAACAAGTAGTCTGACTTGAAATTTCTCTTTCAGGAAAACAAAGACAAAGTGGTTCCTCCTCTACAACTTAATGGCATACGTTTATTAGCTAATTTGAATGTTGCAGTGAAAAAGTCAGAAATTGTGGATATGATTTTACCACTTTTTATTGAAAGCTTAGAAGAGGGTGATGCTTCAACTCCCTGTTTATTGCGACTCCAAGTATAACACCCCTTATCAACCAACTACACATTCAACAATATTTAGTAAGTTTCTTTGCCAATTTTATTAAAAAAAGAAGCAACATGATTGAATTGCAGTTTCTAGATGCTGTGTCTCGTATGGCAAGTTTAGGCTTTGAAAAGTCATACAGAGAGACCGTTGTTCTAATGACTAGAAGTTACTTGAGTAAACTCTCAAATGCTGCATCTCCTCCTCCAGAGGGCAGTGCACCTGCTCCAGAAGCAACAACTGAACGCTTAGAGGTAACTTTATCTTTGAATGTTACTTCAATTTTCTAGAAATCTTTTATAACTCTCTGTCACATGAGTGCTCACTAATTCAATTACATTCTAGACTCTTCCTGCAGGATTTCTTCTTATTGCTACTGGACTCGTTAATCCTAAATTGCGTTCAGATTACCGCTACCGTTTACTGTCTCTTTGTTCAGATGTTGGACTTGCTGCTGATTCCAGAAATGCGAGGTACATGCCAATCATTGTTGCAATTATAGGGGAAAATAGCTTCTTAGTTGGTTTCTATTTGGTATCTTGACATTTTGGTATTTAGTCTTTGGTGTGCTATCTTTTTTTACTTGTTTTCTTTTAAAAATTTAATTAGCATGTAGTTACTTAGTTGACTAAAGTTTAGCCATTGATTTTTTTATAATTTTGAAAAATAATCATTTAAAAATAATAAAATAAAAAATCAATGGCTAAAATTTAGCCACAATAGTGGCTGCATGCAATGATTTCTCATAATCACTTTTTAAAGAAAAAAAGAATCGAAAATTTAATGTGGTTATGAAATGAGTCTTAATTCTAAACTAAATGTACAATTAAGTTCCTGTTTTGAGGCTTAAATTTCCTGATTTCTGGTGTGCATTTGAATTCAACCATTTCTTTCCAACAATCTAATTATGCTGACGATCTGAATTGTTGTGACACAGAAGTGGGGCTGATTTTCTTGGGCCTTTACTTCCTGCTGTAGCTGAGATCTGTTCAGATTTCAGCCCAACGGGCGATGTGGAGCCATCACTATTGAAGCTGTTTAGAAACTTGTGGTTTTATGTTGCTCTTTTTGGGTTAGCACCTCCAATCCAGAATTCTTCACTTCCTTCGAAGGCGATAACCGCCACAGTGACCAATGCCGGAACTGTAGGTGCCACTGCCATTCAAGCTGTTAGCGGACCCTATATGTGGGATAAACAGTGGGCAGCTGCCGTTCAGCTTATCTCTCAAGGGACACCTCCACTTGTAAGTTCATTGCTATTTTCTATCTTTTCTTTACTATTATTAATATTCCAATTAGTTTCTTTCTATAGCTAGTTTATTACTATTTATTTTAAACAAATATCTTGTCTCGATTAATTTTCATGTATAAACTCTGGAAACATTTTCTCACAATTTCTTTATTATTCAACATTTTGATAAAAAAAATTAGTTAAGGCACGGATAAAATGACTCAAACAATCACAAATATAAATAAAATATAAACCAACTAAACTAATTTTCAATTGATTGAAAAAATTCAAGAACTAAAATTAAAGTATAAAGGTGCGTTTGGGGCACCGATTTGGTTATTATAGACGGTGGGTTATGATAAACGGTGGGTTATGATAAACGGTAGGTTATTATAAATGGTGTTTGGGGGACAAGTATTATAACAAGGATTACGATAAACGTTGTTTGGGGGGCTGGTTATGTAACAAAAAGTAATATATGTAAGGTGTAGATAAACGGGCACGTAGGTTTAGATAAACTGACACGCAGGTTTAGGTAACCACCATTTATAATAAACGGTGGGGCAAACATCGGTTGGGTTATTATAACCAACTCGGCCGTTTACATAAACGGGGGCCCAAACACACCCTAAGTATAAGAGAAAAACTTACCTACTTGTCCATGTGTAACGCTAGAGATGGGGCCCCGTGGGGATCCGCCCCTATAGGGGCGGTGAATGGGGGAGTGGGTGGGGATGAAAAATTCCCCGCGAGCTAAATGGGAATGCGGACGAGGAATGTATTCCCCATCCCCGTTTCCCCGTTCCTCGCCCCATTCATATTTTTTATATTATATTTTAATTACATTTATATACATAAAGTAGTAAAAAGACTTATTTTGATTAATATTTTCCTTAATTAATTATTTAATTAAAAATCAATAAATATTTGTTTATTATTGAAAAAATTATCTAAGATTTAGTGAATTGAGTTAAAAGTCGAAAAAAATTGGAAAAAAGTTAAGAATAAAAAAAGAAAAGATGAAAAGTTAAATGGGGAATAATTCTCCGTGGGGAACCCGATCCCCGTGATTTCCCCATGGTGAATCCCCGCCTCGTTCCCTGCGTAAAATTTTGCGGGGATGGGGATTGAAATGAGTAGCGGGGATGGGAGCGGTAAAACCATTCCCATCCCCGTCCCGCCCCGTGGACATCTCTCTATGTGTAGGGTGTTCCTACATTTTATTAATGTGCCACCATTTTGTGCCACATAATTTTTTCTTTCTTTTTTTTTTTTATAAATTTATTTTATTTATAATAAAAATAACTTGTGTGGTATTCAATGATGTCACATAGATAAAATATAAGAACACTACACATGGGCAAGTAGGCAAGTTTTCCTCTAAGTATAAAGTACAAAAGAATTATAAAAAAAAGTGAAAAAATAAATACTGATATTTAACTATTAGAAACTATCAATAACAAAAGAAAAAAGAATAGGAATTCTCAAAAAAAAAAAAAAAGTAGGAGCTAGGTGGGGTCAACACTTTTTTGCTGTCTGCCACGTGTCACCAGTTCATTAGGCCAGAAAATTCTCTCTATTTTAGGGTTTCACGGCGTTTGAGGTATTTGTTTAAACATATTTTTTTAAGTAGGAATTGTAAATAAAACCACCTCTATTAATGCTCTTCTTCTCTCTTTATTTTTCTTAAAGATTTATAAGAGGATTTGTCATGAATATATAAATTATATTATTAATAATAAAATTACTGAAATTAAATGATTGTATGGATATACTTTTTTTAAGGTCGCATTAATTTTTCTATATCATAAAATTACTAAATTTGTGTTAAATTTTACCCGTGATAAAAATATACGAAACTACTTTTAATTCGTAATTCGAAGTTGTTGATTTAAATTATTATAGTATTTAAATTCATATTTATTTTGCTGTAGTTTCTAATAAATAGAGATTCTCTTCTAACTATACATTGTCAATATATAAAAAAAAAACATTTTAATCACAGTAATTTATTTTTGGGCTCAATTACAATTAGGAGAGGGATTCAAATATATGACAAATTGGTCATAAAAATACACTAATATTGATTAGTCAAAGTTACTATTCTTATTGACCATCATTGTAATTTATTTGATATGTGTTATATATAAAATTTTGTTTATCTACTAGATTATTTCAAAGTTATTTACGATTATTGTTTGTTTTAAATGATTATTTTTATATGTATTTGATCAAAACAATAAAAGAATTAACTATTTTGTAACTTCACACTTTAATCAAAGTTTTTGTTTTTCATAAAAATAATAAAAAATTAGCAGAAAAGTCGGTAGGAAAATAAAGAAGAAAGAAGATTGATTTAGTATTCGTGTTAAAATTATGAGGGAAAATGGGGAAAAATCGAAAGGCTTAAAATAGTTTTTTTTTTTTTTTTTTTTGTTAAAATCCTATTTTAATCCATAGACTATTGGGTTGGTTCCATTTTGATCTCTCAAGTTTGAGAAATGCTTAAATTTGGTCCCTGCTATCCATTCTAACGTCAAGCTTCTGTTAAGGTGGGAATAATAGAATTTAAAAATTATTTGTTTCTCTCTCTTCAACCTCTGTCTTCATCTGCCATTTTTTCTCTCAATCAAACTTTCTTCCTCCTCAACTTTATTTGCATCCTCTTCAATTTTAAGAATAAGAAAAAAAAAAAAAAAATGGAAAGCAAAAACTGAGCTCTACTTGAAATTGAATAGAAAAGACAATGAAGAAGGGAAGAAGAAATTCAAATGGAAGCTAAAAGCGCTTCGACTCCCAGCCCAGCCCCTTGAATTCCATTTTCTCGAATTGATCTCCACACAAGTAAGTCGTCGCTGGCACTTGTGGTTGCTCAATTCGGTTTAAATTCTCGGAGATTCTCGACACAAGGAATCGATGAATTAGACCTTACAATTGCCTGATTTCCTCAACGACCCAAAGTTACCAGTCTCGGATTCAATGTCTTTGCGCGCTAGAGAGAAATGAAGCGATGAATTGCAGCACCTGAAATGTGGGAGACTAGAAAGAATGACTCACCCCATATACATAACCCTGATTTTTCACCCTTCTCTGTGATGCATTAGGTAGGTCAGTTTAAGAATTTATTAAATCCATTCCTCATCTTAAGCACCCCAAATTTCATCTTTTAAAAAAACATGGCAAATTAAATCCAACACCTTTGAATTACCTATAATCGTCCAAAGACTCCAAACGATTCTTTATGCCCTAACAATGATCTATTTTGATGTTTTTTTTTGTAACAAGTTCTCTGAAATTGGATAACAAAACAGAGGATGGGTGTAAACTTTAGGAGAAAGAAAGTTTGGGTTTAGAAAAATTGGCAAGGTTGAAGAGAGAGATTTTTTTTTTTTTAATCCAATTCTTCCCACTTTGACGGACATTTAACAGTAAATGGATGGCAGGGACCAAATGTAAGCTTTTCTCAAATTTGAACTTGGGACCAAAATGGAATCAACCCAATAGTCTTGGGACCAAAATAGGATTTTAACTTTTTTTTTTTTTATAAGTACAACCAAGTTACCAACATCAAATTCAAAAAGATGGACACGAAAAGAAATTTAACTAAAAAGAAAGATCGACCACCGTTTACTTTCAACGCTAAGATTCAAGAATAAAGTCAATGTACTAGAATCTCATAACAAAGTGGTCGGTGCAGAAGTGGATGAAATTGATCGGAAAATAACTTAACGAGATTTGTTCGGTCCCCATTAAGCAGAAATAAGGCATAGAAGATGAGGGGGGAAAAGAAAATCAAAGAGACCGACAGTAGGGAAATAAAAACTTAACGCATAATTATCCAATTCCAGAACAGTTTTGGGGCAAACTTATTGGAGTTTTTTGGAGAAATTTTGTAATCCGTTTTGGCCTTCTTGACTAGATGCCGCATCATCCATTGTTCTAAACTATAATTTGGAAAACACGACGTTAATGTGAAATGTTCTAAACTATAGCTTATTTGAAGTTCTTGAAAAATGATTCATATTTTTCAAAGGTGGTTAGCACTGTTAAATGGCTTGAAGATGAATTGGAACTTAATGCTCTTCAAAACCCAGTTAGTCGTCAAGGAACTGCCAATGAGAAAGTTGTTCTAGCCCAAAGAGCTGCACTTGCTACTGCTTTAGGAGGGCGAGTTGATTTTTATGCAATGAGCACGATTTCAGGTTACATTTCGTTTGGCTTCTGATGTTTACTTGATAATTTTAGCTCTATATTGAGGACACAACTTGAAAGCTCCGTTTTTATGCTATAAATTCCTTCCTAAAAAGATTTTTTTTTTTTTATATCTCTAACTCTCGAGGCCAACTTGCGCGCACCTCGACTAATATTACGGGACAAACCGCCTGACCCAACAATATTTGGATGTCAAGGAAACCCGTGGGAGATTAATTCCTTGGTAGGTGACCACCATAGATTGAACTCATCACCTTAAGCACCCGAAGACCCTCTTTGACCACTAGGCCACTCTTTATTGGTTTTTCATTATATGTTCTTGAAAGCTGAAACTTAAGCGTTTTATCTGTACAGGTGTGAAGGCCACATATCTTCTTGCAGTTTCTTTCCTCGAGATCACACGTTTTAGCAGTAATGGTGGGATCCTCAATGGTAGTATAAGTGTGGATGCTTCTAGATGTGCCTTCAGTTGTGTGTTTGAATACCTTAAAACTCCAAATCTTGTGCCTGCTGTCTTACAGTGTTTGACAGCACTGGTCCATAGGACATATGAAACTGCAGTATCTTGGTTGGTACGTTATTGTTTTCATGTAAATTTTATTGTTTTTATTAAGTTATTAACACTTTCGTCTTTTAAGGGTCTAATATGACCCATTTACCCCTTAGAGAGTTCGTTAGTTGGAAAGATTAATCCTATAAATAGGTTGGCCTAGGTCTTGTTAAGACATCTTGTAATCTTGTATCTTGAATTGACTAAGTAAATGGGAAGGGACCTTTTGATTAAGTGTGATCTTGACTTCATCATTATCATTTGGTATCAGAGTGTTCAATCCATGGGTATTGATGTAGTTATCAACAAGTTACGTAGTTAAGGTATTATTCAAGCCAATACAAGTAAAGCGATGGAAGCATTTAAGAAATTTTGGGATTCGTCATTTGATTCCGTATTTGAACAATATTTGTTCTATAGGTTGTAATATTGTGTCCTTGAGCTCTAAAAGAAGCATAGTGGTTCTTTTCAGTGTCTCCATGGGAGGTTGGTCATTTTTCTGAGAAATGAAATAACTTTTCTAAGGAAGTATGAATAATTAAGAATTCTTAAAGGCCGTGAGCTAGAAGAAGGTTGTAAGAATTGGAAATTCTCGAAAATGTCACTTGGAAACTGTAGTTTTCCGTTAGAATGTTTACAACCTTCTTGTTTATAAATTATCACCGAAGCAGTAATATCAGATAAACATCATAGAGTTTAGAACTTCATAATTTTTCTGAAGTTTCACTTGGAAAGTGTAGTTTTTACTCATAAAATGTTTATCTGATATTGCTGCTTATGTTAACAAACTAGCAAGTGCAACAACTATGTAGAGGAGATGACACTGTAAAATATCAAGTATATGCTTGTTTATACTATTATCCTATGCTTTATGATGGTTTGGACGTTTAAATTTTTTCCCCTCCTGGTGCAATATTGCTTTGTTGCTTATGCTTCCTCTTGCTCTCCATGGTATGAAACATCTTGTTGACTTTATAATCTGGACTCAGGAAAATCGGATCTCTGATGTTGGAAATGATGCTGAAGTTAGAAACTCAATCCTTAATGCCCATACATGTTTTCTTATAAAATGTATGTGCCAGAGGGAGGACCATATTCGAGAAATAGCCGTGACATTACTAACACAGTTTAGAGATAAGTTTCCTCAGGTAGAATTTATTGGGGTATAAGTTTTTTATTTTAACCTTTTCACTACGAATTTAAACTAACAAAATTAAGTGCTTATAGGTTATGTGGAATTCATCTTGTTTGGATTCCCTTCTCTTCTCAATGCATAACCACTCCCCAACGTCCATTGTCAATGATCCTGCATGGGTAGTGACACTTCGTTCATTATACCAGAAGGTTGTTCGAGAATGGATCATCAAATCACTTTCATTTGCTCCTTGCACTAGCCAGGGTCTCTTACAGGTTGGTAACTCTACTTTTCCTTCTTAGAGTTATCTGTAGCAATATCAGACCAGCATTTTATGAGGAAAAGCATTCTAAAGGAAATTTGAAAAGGGATGAGTCATTTCTATGATAGTTCAATAGCACGATTTTTCTTGTAATCACATTCTCATTGTTAATTTTTTCTTTATTTAATTTTAAAGATTTCAGCTGCCTGATAAATCATTTTCTTGTCTTACGGTATCATATGTACAACTCAGGAAATGCTTTGTAAAGCAAACACTTCTCAAAGAGCACAAAACACCCCAGATGTGGCCTCTCTTTTATCTGAGATACGGATTGGTACAGGTAAAAATGAATGCTGGACTGGCATACAAACAGCAAACATTCCTGCAGTCATGTCTGCTGCGGCTGCTGCTTCAGGAGGCAACGTGAATTTGACAAAAGCCTTTAATTTGGAGGTGCTCAGTACAAGTATAGGAAGTGCAACAGTTAAGTGTAACTATGTGGGCGAGATTGCTGGAATGAAAAGGTTGTACAACACCTTTGGCGGGTATCAAACTTCAGCTGCTGCACCGTCTGCCGGAATAGGTATTGGCCTACAAAGGTTGATAACTGGCGCATTTCCACAGGAGCCACAAGTTAGTGAAGATGACTCATTCAATGCAATGCTGCTTCTAAAGTTTGTTCAGTCACTCCAGAAATATGTTAACAATGCAGAAACGGGTGGAGAAATTGACAAGTCACAATTTCACGAAACTTGTTCCCAGGCAACTGCATTCCTTCTAGCAAATTTGGTGTGATCTCATTTTCATTTGCTGCATTTGACACATCTTTTGGTTGCCCATATTTTCTTTACATCAAAATATCACCACCTTTTACAGGGCACTGATTCAAAATCAAATATAGAAGGCTTGTCACAACTTTTACGCCTTCTCTGTTGGTGCCCAGCTTATATTTCTACGTCTAATGCCATGGAAACTGGTGTATTCGTTTGGACATGGTTAGTATCTGCTGCCCCTCAGCTGGGCTGTGTAGTTCTTGCTGAACTGGTTGATGCATGGTTATGGACAATTGATACAAAACGAGGTCTTTTTTCTTCGAGAGAGGCTTTATCAGGACCAACTGCAAAATTAAGACCCCATCTTTATCCAGGAGATCCAGAAATGCCGCCTGATATGGATCCTGTCGAACAAATAATTGCTCATAGACTATGGCTTGGATTCTTCTTTGACCGCTTTGAGGTTATGCTTATTTGATTTTGTAAAGCCTCTCATGATCTCTTTCTTTTCTTTCTTTTCTTTCTTTTATGTATTAGTATAAATTGATGCACATAATATATTCAGATTGCATATTTTGTAACTGCATACATGCGTCAATGAGAGCATGTAGATTGAGTTAACTTATTTTTTGATCGAAATATTAACATAAAGAAATGTTAGTATTAGTTTGAGAACTTTATCAAATCACCGATAAATTTATTATGAGCCATCTCATATTTGAATGGTTGATTATTCCAGTATTAATTCCAGTTACATGTGATCTTGATGGATATTTTCGGTTCTTTTCTATGGTCGATTGAAAATAGTCATGTCTAATCTTGCTTTTATTTCATAGGTAGTCAGATACCAAAGTGTTGAGCAACTATTGCTCTTTGGTCGTTTATTACAGGGGAGCATCGAGCTCCCATGGAAATTCTCACACCATCCTGCAGCCACGGGTTCTTTTTTCACTTTAATGTTTCTAGGGCTCAAATTTTGCTCCTGCCAGTCTCAAGTCAATTTACAGAATTTTAAAACAGGACTTCAGCTTCTAGAGGATAGGGTTTTCAGGTGATCACTCTTCTCTATTATTGAATATTTGTACTAATATTTTTCTATTATATTTCCAACTTCTATGTAGTAGCTGTATTATTATATTTGTTAAAATATCATATTGGTCCCTGAACTTTGGTGTTTGTTCCATTTTAGTCTCTAAATTTTTAAATTTCTAATTTTAGTCCCTCAACTTTAATGTTTGTTCCACTTTAGCCTTGAAACTTTCAAATGTCCAATTTTAGTAACTAAAGTTGAGAGTAAAAAATGGTAAATTTTGGAATAAGAATGGGGAGCCTAAGTATGCTCACTTTGGCTGGTGGAAAGTTTATAGGCAGATTACTTTATTAATTCTCAAAATTTAGATATGAATTGGGAGGTTTAACTTTAGAGATCTATTGGTTAGCTTAGCTCTAGGTATGGTTAAGTGCTGAGGTTACAAATATTTACCTGCAATGAAAGTAATTTAACCTACCAACTATCCTAAAAACTAAAACATAAGGAACTTACAATAAATAACCCTAACAGGCAAGAGGATTCTCCAGAGATTAGACTTGATTTAGTGAGCCTTTGAGAGGAAAATTATAGCCTAAGTGAGAACTTCTATATTTGGCTGTAATTATTCTGTTATTCCGTACGTCCTAAATATTTGAAGATCTAACTCAACTAGAACTCTTGCACCATAATACCAATTAATAAAAGTATTCTTGAATTTTCAACTGCACCAATTTTTATTTTTCCTGATAATCCCAAAGAACACTAATTTTCCATCGCCTGCTGTTTATCTTGGTCACATCTTGCATCTCAACATGAAAGAACTTTCATTTATAGTTTCTTCATTGAATTCAACTGCACCTATTTTTATATTTTCTTATATTCCCTGGGACATTAATTTTCCATTGCTTGCTGTTAATCATGGTCACATCTTGCATCTCAACACGAAAAAATTTGCATTTCATAGCTTCTTCATTGAAGTAAACTTCAAGTTCTTTTTTTCTTTCTTAAAAGTTGATAATTTGATTGGTACATGTTCCAGGGCATCTTTAGGGTGGTTTGCTTATGAACCTGAGTGGCATGATATAAACAACAGTACAAACTTTGCCCAGAGTGAGGCTCAATCTGTTGCTTTGTTTGCTCATTACCTATCAGATTACCTTAAAGATAACCCTCAAATAGATGTAAAAGGACAAGCACGTGAGAATGGGAGCTCAGCTGATCAGGTAAGACTGTTGCATTTGCAATGTAAGTTATTCTGCTAATGAAGCACATGCACTTTAAGATTCTTGAGACCCCTAAAATTAATTTTTTATGTATGCTTCTGTAACTTGCGTTTTATGAGGTTCAGTAAGTGTTTAAAAGGAGTAACTGAATATCTGCAGAGCTTTTTTCATCCAGTCTGGGGTCAGATGGAGAATTATGCTGTGGGGAAAGAAAAACGGAGGCAATTACTTTTGATGCTATGCCAGCACGAAGCAGATAGGCTAGAAGTTTGGGCCCAACCAGTTAACACCAAGTGATGTCTAATTTGCATGGCATAATGAAGGCTTGTATCTCTTAGTTGCAAAAGCATTAATAGTTTAATTTAATTTCATATTTTAACAGGGAAACTGCATCCTCTCGATTAAAAATAAGCTCCGAGAAGTGGATGGAACATGCTCGTACTGCCTTCGCTGTGGATCCACGAATTGCATTTTCTTTAGTTTCGAGATTTCCTGCAAATGTAGCCCTACGGTCTGAAGTGTCTCAACAAGTACAGGTAACTTCTTTTGTCTTTCTTAGCTCTTTAGAACCCAATCAATTTTCAGGTATGGAAGAAATATTTGGCTTATCCGACATTTTAAAATAAATTAGAATGATTCTAATTTATCATTTTCCTTGGGACATAACTGCAATATATCAAGATCAATGTTAGAGGTTGTGCTTCTTTGAAGATTCAGAAATTTTTTTGAACCTCTTTCACTGTATTCCCCTCAGTTCTTCACTGTAGAGCTACGATCAAGTGCTTGTAATTGACTGAAAAACACAGGAATTAGAGAAGCTCTTTCAAGAAAGAGACAACTTTTATACAACCTTTGTTGATCAATATGAGTTCAATAGTAATGTTTGGGATTTTGATTTGGTTCTAAAGGGTGCTGATGAAGGGTCTTTGAAACTTCATCTTTTAACATCCAACCATTTCTCTAATTAGAATTCTTATTTGGTGTGCAACAAGGTAGTGTGTTGTTTTGGGAACCTAAGTACAGAGTGGGGTCCCTTTCTATCCAAATCTTGTCTTATCTGTTCTTATTAGCACATGTTATTTTTATCTTGTTTGGACAATGAGTTATATTTTTTTAAATAAATAAACAAATACAAGATTGAGTCATATGAAGGTTTTCTGTATTTTTTTTGGCCAAAGAAGTTTGTGTCTGAATCCATTGGACATCTAATCTAGTTCATCTTTTTAAGCAGGTTCACTGCTCACTACGTTTGTTACAACAAATATATTAAGGGTCCTTGCATAGGTGATAGTTTTAACATGTTTGGCTTTTATGTTAAAGGTTCAAGATGCTCTCTTGCCAGTCTGCTGCTAACAAATATCCAGTTTTCTGGTCTACCTATTTTTCCGATCAAGTAAAAATGATCGGCTTGGTTTGTCTTGCAGTCTCACATATTGGAAATCCGTTCCATACCTGAAGCATTGCCATATTTTGTTTCCCCAAAGGCTGTTGATGAAAATTCAGTGCTTTTACAACAATTACCTCATTGGGCTGCTTGTTCAATTACACAAGGCATTGAGTTCATTGCTCCTGCATATAAGGGGCATCCACGTGTTATGGCTTACGTACTTAGGGTTTTGGAATCATATCCACCAGAACGAGTAACCTTCTTCATGCCACAGCTAGTTCAAGCTCTGCGGTTTGATGATGGAGTGAGTTTTAAACTTTGAAGAGAATTCGTTTGTGGTGCTTAGGTTTTTGTTGAAAATTTTCTATCTCACAAATAAATTCTTGGTTAAGAGTTTGAGTGTTGTCCAGCCTCAAATTAACCACAAATTTCTCACATAGAAATTCTGGGAAAGAAATTTCCATGAAACACTGTAATTTCTCTTTGATTGTTATAGAATCCAACGAAAGGGGATGCAGAAAATCTATTATTTTTTTTATTGGTTACTGCATTATCTTTTGTAATTAACCATGCTATAGCCATCAAATTTAGAAATTATACTGGTAACTAGTAGAAAAGTTAAGGTTTGGATTGTATATTACTATTTTTAGACCTAGGCTCGATACACTTTATCTTATCCCTAATTGCCTAGCATATTCAACTAATACTTCTTTATTGTGCGTATCTATCAGTTTATTTATTATTTAATTCTCTCGTTTCTTGCAGAAATTAGTGGAAGGATACTTGCTTAGAGCAGCTCAAAGAAGTGATATATTTGCTCATATTCTTATTTGGCATCTACAGGTTTGAAAAACTCTTCAGCCAACGCTAACGTGACTGTTCTTCTTATTATTAATCTTGGCCTCTTATACTGCATTTGATTCTCTTTTTTACTTTGGGTCGGTGGAGCTACTTATCAGATGTAAAATTCACTCATGTAAACTCACCTTTATATTTCCGAGTGCTCAAGCCTCTGCAAATCTTTACCTTCTCAAAACCAAAACTTCAATTCTGAATGATGATTAGTAATTACTAGCCTTTTTTGCCTATACTTCTTGCTCCATCCTTGTATACCTAGTATAGGTAATACATATGGTTACTAACTCATCAATACTCCCACCCAAGCTGTCATTAAGCTAAAAAGAGCGACTGTGGCATTAGCTTTACCCTTGGTGCACAAAAGAAAAAAAACTTTGTATTTAAGCCTCTAGTTCTAATTTTCATTGGATTTTCAGCTGCAGTCTAACAACAACTCCAGTCCTATCACAATTTTACTTCTTTCACGAACTAGGATGGAAGGTTAGTACTCTAGTACATCGATCCTACCATTATGCAGCTAGGAGACATGAAAAGTTTGGGTTGATGCACCCAAAAATCTGGCTAGATGGATGCCAATTCATCATTCTCGCCTTGTAATATTCGACAGGCATAAATTTGTTATTCAAGTCATACTTTTTCTTTCTTTGTTGGCCCAACTATTCAACAGAAACATTTATCATCATAAGCCACACAATATAGTCAAAACATATTGGTGGTATCATAAATGTAGAGAATAATTGGTTTCCGTTATTTAAAACTTATACTGTTTGGCTGGCAGGGTGAGTCTTGTGAGCCAGATCCGTCGGGAAAAGAGGCTGCCACTACAAAGGTATGCATGTACAGTTAATTTTTCTGCATTTTTCTTTTTCTTAATGTGGTCAAGCACATTCGACAAGAAATATTTTTCAATTCGGGTATGACACTTCAATATTATTGTAGAAAAATAGTCTGATCCATGTTTAGGGTAAAGAATCCACTCTATTCTACATTTTCTGTACTTCTGTTTATACTATGGTTTACCTACTTGAGGAAATAATAACCATGCACTTATGTGTGTTTACTTAACCTCTCCTGGTAATGGAGAATACAATTCATTATAAAAAAAAATTATTGATGCTTTAAAAATTAGATAAAAAGATAGACTTGCATTTGTCCTTTTCTACTTCCTAAGAAATTTAAACTGCCTTATCAATCACAAATAATAACGCTGCCCCCATTGTCAGCAATTCTTTTTCAAGAATTCGGTTTATTTTACGTCAAATCTCTCAGATTTATTCTTATTCGTGTTTTTCTTTTCTTTTTTTCTTTTTTTTTTGTAATTTTCTGGATCAAAATCCTCTGTTCTAAATTGAAATGGCTCGAGTTTATCATCTCTTACGCGCGAAGAACGGCGAGGTATGGCGAAGGCCGAGATATCGTTTCAGTCATCATTTGTTATCTGTTGGCGATTTGATTGTTGCTCGACAATTTCGTTTCCAATTTATATGAATCACAAATAATAAATAAGTATATACAACAGTTTGATTTTATACATTGCAAGGATTTGTCAACTGATCAATCTTTCACAAAACTCAGTTTCAATTTAAAGGTTGTTTGTAATGCTGCTGATACTTTCCAAAATGTGGGAAACGAAAGCGTGATGTCAAACATCGCCCACTTCACGATTTTGGGATTTTCTGGGGCATTCATAGTTGAATTAGATGTATTCTTTGTATTATATGACATATTTGTCCTCAGGTTTAATGCCAAATATTTACCACTCCATGATTTTGGGATTTTCCGGAGCATTCATTAGTTCAAATTAGATGAACTCTTCATGTGGACTGTCGTATTTGTCATACTCATAAGGCAATTAGAATTGTAATTTTTGGGCTTTCATTCATATACTATTATCCTGTGAAGGCCAATGAGGATTCTTTGTGATAATTACAGAATAGTTCGTTTCAAGCATTATTGCCAGTTGTTAGGCAGCAAATTATTGACGGTTTCTCTCCCTCAGCCCGTGATATATTTCAAAGAGAGTTTAATTTCTTCGACAAGGTTACTTCCATCTCTGGTGTTCTCTTTCCCATCCCTAAGGATGAACGTCGTGCTGGTATTCGAAGGTAGAGTTATATTCTGTTTTTATTATATTATATTACAGTTGAAATGTCACAGTCTAGGGACATGCCAGTGGTGACTCATGTATAGGGGAATGAAACTCCGATTTCTCGGTTTTCAAAAAATAAATTATTGCAGTTGAAACGTGTAATTTCAATGTAGGGAATTGGAGAAGATCGAAATGGATGGTGATGATCTCTATCTACCCACTGCACCTAGCAAGTTTGTAAGAGGAATACAAGTGGATAGTGGAATACCCTTACAATCCGCAGCAAAAGTTCCTATCATGATTACATTTAATGTGGTTGATCGTGATGGCGACCCTAATGACATAAAGCCTCAAGCTTGCATCTTCAAGGTAAAGCCTGTTTGCTTTGAATTTATTGGAACTTTGAATCAGCTTCATATTCTGGAATTTTAACATGGCTCATGATCAACAGGGTTTAACCAGTATGCATGCCTGTACAGCCACAAAAATGATTGAAACTTTGGATGCCAATTGATTGTATAATTTATTGGATAAGGCACAGATTAGCATTATAGAATTAACATTGTTGAGATATGCCTTGAACTGTTTAATGCCCTACGATTAGTTAGTCGGAGATCTCGCTATAAGGTTTAATAAGAGTGCACTATATAAACTCGAATTAAAACCCTAGCACCTATGATGTTCATTCAGTATTTTCGACCTATCCTTAATAAAATCGTGCCGCCTCTCTGCCCAAGGAGTAGTTAACACACTGTTAGTGGATCACGTAAATTTTTATGTTCTTCTCTTTTACGTTTTCTTATATTCTTCGATTAATTGTTGATTGTCGTTTTCATAACAAACATGTTAATAAAGCATTCAACCAAATATACTCCAAAAATAAATTATGTATTTGGTTGCATTGCGTTGAGAATGGTATGTGTTTTGCTTTCTCTTGAACTTTTGTTTTAGGCATAACTTCAATTATATATACTCCTGTTTTTCTTCAAGGTTGGAGACGATTGTCGACAGGACGTCCTTGCATTGCAAGTTATATCTCTTCTTAGAGATGTATTTGACGCTGTTGGGATTAATCTTTATTTGTTTCCCTATGGTGTTCTCCCGACTGGCCCTGAGAGAGGCATAATTGAGGTCAGGATTAATCTATTTTGCTCTTTGCGTCGAGGACGACGATGTGTAACACTCGTCTTATAAGAAATTGATATTTAATGTAAATCATTGTCCTCAATCAGTGATATGTATTTGGTTCTACTCCCTTACTATGTTGCAGGTCGTCCCCAATGTTCGAAGTCGAAGTCAGATGGGTGAAACAACTGATGGGGGGTTGTATGAGATATTTCAGCAAGACTATGGGCCTGTTGGCTCCCCGAGTTTCGAAGCTGCCCGGGAAAACTTCATTATCAGTAGTGCAGGTTATGCAGTTGCCAGCCTTTTACTCCAACCAAAGGATAGACACAATGGGAATCTTCTTTTTGATGAGTATGGTCTCTCATTCATTCATCCCATTTAGAACCGATTTTAGATTGTCCTTTAAATGATGCAAATTTCATGACACTGTAGTTTGGGGAGGCTTATTCATATCGATTTCGGCTTTATACTGGAAACTTCACCTGGTGGTAATATGCGTTTCGAGAGCGCACACTTCAAGCTAAGCCACGAAATGACACAACTACTCGATCCTTCCGGGGTAATGAAGAGTGAAACCTGGAACCTTTTTCTCAGGTAGGCTTATATGTCTGTTTATATGATGTGAATTCAATATAAGTTCATAAAATCCTATACGAAAACTCTCATTCGGATGCCTCGAACAGCTTGTGTGTGAAGGGGTACCTAGCTGCACGTCGTTACATGGACGGGATACTCACAACCGTGGCATTGATGTTAGACAGTGGCCTGCCATGCTTCAGCCGAGGTGATCCAATTGGAAATCTTCGAAAGAGGTTCCATCCCGAGATGAGTGAGCGCGAGGCCGCCAACTTCATGATCCGTGTTTGTGTTGATGCTTACAACAAATGGACCACAGCTGGTTATGATTTGATACAATACCTTCAACAAGGCATTGAGAAGTAGTGAAACTAACAGATTCTCTTTGAGCTGGCTGCTATAGGAGATTTCTTCAGTCTCACCATTATTAGAAACTGTTCTGTCTTTGTTAGAGCAAACTTTTCAAGGAATCTTTATTTTGAAAAATCTTGAGAGGACTGTTAGTCATGTGAGTTTACAGTGAGGATTCCATGGCCATTTTGATTTCATTTGGTTTTTTGTTTCTTATGGTACATTTGGTTTTCTTATTTTGTATTACCATGTTATGCAACAAAATAGACAAAATGGAAATAATAACTATTTTGTCTCACACAGCAGAATGAGCATATACTGTTACTAATGTTCGTTGTTCAAATATGTCAATTACTCATGAATGTTCTTTTGAGTTGAAGAATGATTTTTTGGTCACTAATGCATATGTTATTCAATTGAATTGTACTTTTTGTTCCATATCATTGAATTGTATTTTGGTTGAATTATTTCCCTGATTAACTAATCTTATTTTACTTTTGTTTTTTCTATTACAATATCGTAAGTTTGTAATAAAAAAAATCATGTAAAATCACTAAGGGAGTGTTTGGGCCACCAATAATAAGGGAGGATGATTCCCCGTGTTTGGGCCATCGGGAATCATTCCTCACATAATCACGTTTTCCAAAAATCATTTTTTTCATTCTCCTCCTAACTACTTTTTATTCTCTCTCTAACAATTTTTCATACATCAAATCATTATTTTTCACTCACATCCTATTCATTATTTTATTTTTTCCATAATCTTACCTTCACCCCAAACACAATTAATCATTACTCTCATAATCATTCTTCTCCCTATTCTCCTCCTCATTATCATTCCCCCTTTAATCATTATCATTCCCCCTACCCCAAACACACCCTAAGTTCATAGCTGTAAGGACCCGACCCAAACTAGGGTCTAAACCTAAGTCCTTAACTCGAAATGCATGAAAATAGTATTCGCAATCTCGGGCATGTAAATTTAAAACAAAACTTCTTCAAAACAACTCGGGAGAACAAGGTTATAAGAGTATAAATTCATTAAAACAGTCTTTGGGTACCCTAAAGTCAAAACATAAAAACTCGATAAAACAAGTTCCACTTATCATGCCATTAAATAGTTCATGCAGAAAGAAGGAATTTAGAAGACTCTAAATGAATAATGCAAAGAAGTCCCATGGTCGTCTCCACTGCGTTCGATCACCCATCTCGATACAATCTCGTAGTACCTGTGGTATTCCACAGTGGAAAGGGTGAGTTTTGCAACTCAGTAAGGATTCCCCACCTCGGGGTAAAGACATGCAACAGGTCAAAAGCATCACGAACATGCAAGATAGCAACATAATCAAGGGGTCCACAAAACCCGAGCTCCTGGGCGAAAAGGGGTAGGAACCATGTCCAAGATCCACGCCACGCAGAGCGGTCTGAGGCCACAAACCAAAGACCTATAGGCCACTAGAGACCACAAATCCCTAAGGCAATCTGGGATACCTGCTCCAGGCCGAGGGATCCTGCGAGTAGAGAAGCCTGGTAGCTAAGGGACCACAAATCCCACAAGTCTCATACTCACGGTGAGGGTGGATCCAGCATGCTCACCAAAGGGCCACAAACCCAACCACATACCTGGAGAGCACCCTAGGCTACTAGTAAAATGCCGACAGGGCCGTGAGCCTGGTGGGCCAACCATCCACGGGAACTCGACGGCGAGGGACCACAAATCCCCCATCGAGAACGTGTCGGCCACAAACCATGCACATCCGCTTACTAGCATCCTCTATCCGGTCTCCGTGTCTCGTTTGCGTCCAAACGAAGCACCAAGCCGTGCATCAAACATCATGCAAGCCCCCAATGGGACATAAGGACTGTCATGCGAGACCGACTCTATCAATCAACATACAGTAGTTCATGCATGGCCATATAATCAACATAATCTACATGCTTGCCTTAACATGATATCAATCAGATGTTGCATGCTCTCAATATAATCAATGCAAGCACAAACAACACAGATTATGCCACATCAAACACGTAAGTGAATACATCAATCCAACACATGTAATAGCCACGGGCCTCGAGAAGGGGTAACGGGTCCCTTACCACTACCAACCTCCCAAACAACACTTTAGAATAACCTAGAAGCCCCCAAAGGTCAAACGCAACTCAGACTCCCCAAACAAGCAAACCGGGTCAAAACTAGCACCTTAAACCATTAAAAATAGATCCGAGAAGGTCACATTTAGCAATCGGTGAAGAACCTCGAAAAACGTGTCTGGCGCCCTCCCGGACTCGGCTCGAAGAACGAGGAATCTCTTCGGTCAACTCTGGTCAACATAAAGGTCAAACCGGTCAATACTTGCAATTTACCCAACAAACACTATTTAATCCTAACTTGATTAGCCATAAACCAACGACCAAACAAACTCAAACCCACACTTAAATGGCATTAACCTTACAAACAACTTACTTTATCCATATTGAATGTAAATAGGCTTGCAACCCAACACCTACTAATCTCAATTTAGATGAACTCAACCCTACAACCAAACAAGCCTAAATCCACATTTAAATAACTTTGAACTGAACCAAATGACCCATATTCCTCATTAGAATAGCCCTATCCCAACTTAAATAACACAACCCAACTTCCAAACACCCTCCTTCTTCTTCATGTGGCCACCATTTTCACCCAAATTCAAGTTAGAGAATTAAAGAAGGGAGAGAGAGCCTTACCCCTACCACAAGCTCGCGGCGGACGGTGATCGGGCGACGACACACGAACCACGACGGCCAGCAGCGACGACCGCTTTGCGCGCCACCCGGCCACCGCGCGCACGCGCGCGACGCCGCGGCGGCAGCTCGCCGCTCAGCGCGACCGACCCCTGCTCCACGCGAGCCACTCTACCGTGCACACACACACACGGCCGACGCAAGCGACCCACGACCCCTGGGCTGCTGCGCGCGACCGCACCTCGGGCGAAGAAACCCACGAGTGAAACCCAACCGCTGCGACGAGCTCGCCTCCGACGATGGCGGTCTTTGCTCGAAACGAACCCATGCGACCCAAATTAGCGGAAATCCTCAATGGAGAAGACGATGAACAAGATGCGCATGATGGGTTTAGGGATTTGGGGTTCTCAAAAAGAAGCTTAAATATCTCCTTACAATTGACCAAAATGCCCTTTAACTTTAACTTAACTACAAGTGTGCCATAAGTCTTATTTCAAATACAAAACCTTGGGTTATTACAATATTCCCCCCTTAGAAAACTTTCGTCCTCGAAAGTTGACTAAGGCTCAAATAACCCAAAACAACAAGAGTGCATAACCACCTCAACGATACTTTAACGAAAGCAACTCACAGCTCCTCAAAACTTTACGAATTTGATCCAAAACTAAACTGGTTTCTTTCATAAGTCAGATCCTCATTTAACTTAAATACTCGCGATCAACATGGAACAAGCTTGACACATCTTCGATGAAGCATCAAATATGGAACACAAAATGAACCGCACACAACAAAAAAAACAAGCTTATGACATGCTACTGCATCAACTCATTTGAGAATCCCGACCGAGCAAACAACTTATTCTCAGCTTCTCTCTGATCTCTGATCTCAGATCTCTACATTCCCCATCGATCCACTTTTTAGAACACAGGATCGCCAACCTCGAATTTTATACCTGCGTGACAAACGTCTCCATTACTCTCCTGATAACTTTGAACTGGAAGCATTCAAGCACGAACCTTCAAACTGCCTCACTAGCCAACTACAACAATTTTTGGTCCTAACAACTTCCTTTCTTTTATTTCGTCTCAATGGACAAGTGATCTCACTACTTTCCAAACAATGTCTTAGATGGTGCCAGCAAGACAATGGACTGATAACTGCTAACAAGAAAAAAAAAACCCCACAGATACATCCTCTTGTCTCAACCGCATAGAGAACAAAACTCATCTGAACTCAACATATTCTCCAAGATCTGACTAATTCTCTAAATGTGACCATCTGTCTATGGGTGAAAAACTAAACTTAACTTATAGGTAGTTCCACTGCCTTATTGAAGGCTCTTCTAGAAGTGCAAAGTGGACCGAGTGTCTCTCTCTGCAACGATACTCACAAGAACCCCAGATTATTTGAAAATCTCTCCCAAGTACCACTATGTTCACTTCTCAAATAGAACAATCCAGCTTCCCCGGAATAAAGTGAGCCCACCGAGTCGATCGACCACAATCACCAATATCATGGTGAAACCTCTCGGCGTCTTAGGAACCCCGAAATGAAACTCATAGAGACCTCGTTCCACTTCCACTCTAGGAAACTACGGAGTCAGAACAACGATGCAACTCACTTGCTACCAGTCCAACCCAAACTAGTGACCCAACAAACTCGCCTCGATACTCTGTAGTCACGTAATCCTCGGATCTCCATACATCTTGGTACCCTCGGGGTGTCGAGCGGACATAAACGAACTATATGCATCTAACAAGAACTCGTGTCCGATTTCAACATCAACAAACACGTAGAGTCTCTAATCGAATTGCCACTCACAAATCGAACCAACAACTATGCCACCACTGCTGACTATCTGCAAATCTCGGCCTCAACAACAACTACGCAAACAACTTAGTTGGATCGGATCAAGTCTTTCCAATCAATACCACTCGCTCGATCGAAATAAGACCACAACAAAATAAGGAAACAACAAATGCCACGAGAGAATGAACTTCTCTACTCGGTCGAGAGCAACCACAAGAGCTTTACCGGGGTAGTAGTAAGGATCTTGCAACCACGCTCTCTATATGCCTCAACCATTTGCAAGAGCATAACACACACCCTTTCTGAAGCTTCAATACAAGCCACAACCCACTTGACCTCTCAGGTCCTGACCAAGCAGCGCAGAAATCAAACATCTTCTCAAATTACTGAATTAACATCAAACCCACTGATCACACAACATCTGACCTCTCTCTAGTCAACTATGTAACCGGTCCTCTCAGCAATCGATCTTGACTGATCCAATTGCTCATTGCATCGGTCCTAGCAAAATCCAAAAAGTTCCTTGACGAAAACACATAACTTTGAAAAGGTTATTGATTCCAATCAAAACTCACATTTAGAAACTTGAACGCCACTGAATATCTCAAAGTATTCCCAAAATTTTTCTCAAGTTCCCAGCATGATTTAATGCTAACTTTGAACAAGCTTATAACGCAATTATGAACACGATCATAAACCCGTTTAGAAAGTCCTAGGGACCTTCTGATCGTCAAACCCATAATGCCACGATGCCTCTGCCAACATTGGCAACCAGAAACAAATCGGAATTCAGAATATCACTACCCTTTAAAGCTCTTCGGATAAGCCATCGATCTTGAGCAACAAACATCTGACTTAACTGCTAGCTTAAAGAACTTTCAGAAACTAAAACACATTTCATATACCGACATTCTTATTAACAACCACACCAAGGCGCTACACAAGGACACACTGACGAACTGACCCATGGTCGAACAACCCCTGCAACTTAACCTCAAGTTTCTTTAACTCCATCGGGGTTACCATAAATAGAAACCTTGAGATGGGGTCATTCCCCAGCTCGAACTTGCCCAAAAGAACATTACTCGGGGTGGAGGCAACCCTGGTGGATCCTCATGAACCACAACAGCGACCTTGCTCACTACTGAAACTGAATAGACAGCCCACACAAAAGTTTCTACTCTTGAATACTGGGGCTAGACAACTCACGCTCTTTTAGCTAACAGCTTCCTCACCTTCAAGGCTGAAACCACAAGAGACTGTCTTCTGATTCATGCCTCCTAACTAGAAGCTTGACTTTCCAAGACGCTTGAAAACACCCACTTACAACTATCTTCATTCACAACATGGTCCTCCAACAACCACTTCAAACCAAGAATCAAATCTGATCCACTCGCAGGCCACCAAGGGCGGCATCTAGTGATTCCCCAAACACAACCTGCTAACTGGGCTTTACCTTAAACTTATCGAGTCCTTAACCATGCCGCTGACTCCTAGACCCAAACGATCTGGTAGTCCCAAACTTTCTCTTTTGCAAACAATATTGATCGAATCTTGGCACACCTCAAAAGTTCAAACCGTATATCTCATAACTCACATTGCATCATTCCCCCATCGAAAGTAAGGAAACTGGACTAACACCCTCTGCTTATCAACATTTGGCAAGCCAACTGAGAACCACTCTATAAGGTCACTAAACTTTGAAACGGTCGAACCCTTTAGGTCAAAATCAGCATAGACCGTCACCAGACCTTCTTCTCAACTCTCAAATGGAACATCACGTTGAATCTTCTGCCTTTCTATGCAAACTTGGGGGGTTGAAGATCATCCCGAACAATGACAACCACGCCTCAACTACTAAGGAGATTTTAGATAGTCCAACAAAGTGGTACGGATCCCACTTCCTAAACTCTCATAAGATCTTTGAAAATTCTGCAATTTCCATCACTGCGCCTACCTTGAGCATCTGTAACTGGCGTAGACACCTAAGCAACATTTTGCCCGATATGAAGAACAACCTTCAACTGCTACTTAGCATGCAAATCAGCCAATAACTCGACTTCCTACTCAACTCTTGCAAATCGCAATTGTCCACAACAACTCTGGATGTCTCTATTGCTCCAACTCTAGGCTGCACCTAAGGATCAGTGCACCTCCTGAGCTTAAAGCTCACTCTACTCAACAACTCTTGCACTTTTAACATCACTTCTAGTATCTCTACTAGGAATCTCAACAGTTTACAACCTACTTAGGGACATCTCAGTCCCCACCGAAAGCTTTGGGTTAGCATGCAAGTATGATAATAGGAAATAACATACAATAAACAAACAGTGCTAATCATAACTAAGCATGCTTTAAAATCCTTAATCCACTACCAAGTTACCTGATGGAGATCGACGGCTGAAGACCATGGGGACCAAAACAACAGCCTACGATGTAAGCTAGTCTACAGAATCTATGACTCTGCGCTCTGATACCAACTGTAAGGACCCGACCCAAACTAGGGCCTAAACCTAAGTCCTTAACTCGAAATGCATGAAAATAGTATTCGCAATCTCGGGCATGTAAATTTAAAACAAAACTTCTTCAAAACAACTCGGGAGAACAAGGTTATAAGAGTATAAATTCATTAAAACAGTCTTAGGGTACCCTAAAGTCAAAACATAAAAACTCGATAAAACAAGTTCCACTTATCATGCCATTAAATAGTTCATGCAGAAAGAAGGAATTTAGAAGACTCTAAACAGAATAATGCAAAGAAGTCCCATGGTCGTCTCACTGTTCGATCACCCATCTCGATACAATCTCGTAGTACCTGTGGTATTCCACAGTGGAAAGGGTGAGTTTTGCAACTCAGTAAGGATTCCCCACCTCGGGGTAAAGACATGCATCAGGTCAAAAGCATCACGAACATGCAAGATAGCAACATAATCAAGGGGTCCACAAAACCCGAGCTCTTGGGCGAAAAGGGGTAGGAACCATGTCCAAGATCCACGCCACGCGCAGAGCGGTGCGAGGCCACAAACCAAAGACCTAAAGGCCACTAGAGACCACAAATCCTAAGGCAATCTGGGATACTGCTCCCAGTAGAGGATCCTGCGCGAGTAGAGAAGCACAGTAGCTAAGGGACCACAAATCCCACAAGTCTCATACTCACGGTGAGGTGGATCCAAAGACGCTCACCAAAGGGCCACAAACCCAACCACATACAGAGCAGCACCTAGGCTACTAGTAAAATGCCGACAGGGGCCGTGAG
Organism: Sicyos edulis; assembly: GCA_036507275.1. Taxonomy (NCBI): domain Eukaryota; kingdom Viridiplantae; phylum Streptophyta; class Magnoliopsida; order Cucurbitales; family Cucurbitaceae; genus Sicyos; species Sicyos edulis. The sequence continues at coordinate 31,104 of JAYKKH010000036.1, read as the reverse complement.
CTGGTGGGCCAACCATCCACGGGAACCCGACGGCGAGGGACCACAAATCCCCATCGAGAACGTGCGGCCCACAAACCATGCACATCCGCTTACTAGCATCCTCTATCCGGTCTCCGTGTCTCGTTTGCGTCCAAACGAAGCACCAAGCCGTGCATCAAACATCATGCAAGCCCCCAATGGGACATAAGGACTGTCATGCGAGACCGACTCTATCAATCAACATACAGTAGTTCATGCATGGCCATATAATCAACATAATCTACATGCTTGCCTTAACATGATATCAATCAGATGTTGCATGCTCTCAATATAATCAATGCAAGCACAAACAACACAGATTATGCCACATCAAACACGTAAGTGAATACAGTCAATCCAACACATGTAATAGCCACGGGCCTCGAGAAGGGGGTAACGGGTCCCTTACCACGGCTGAACCTCCCAAACAACACTTTAGAATAACCTAGAAGCCCCCAAAGGTCAAACGCAACTCCGAGCCCTGAAACAAGCAAACCGATCAAAACTAGCACCTTAAACCATTAAAAATAGATCCAGAAGGTCACATTTAGCAATCAGTGAAGAACCTCGAAAAACGTGTCCCGGCGCCCTCCCGGACTCAGCTCGAAGAACGAGGAATCTCTTCGGTCAACTCTGGTCAACATAAAGGTCAAACTGGTCAATACTTGCAATTTACCCAACAAACACTATTTAATCCTAACTTGATTAGCCATAAACCAACAGCCAAACAGCTCAAACCCACACTTAAATGGCATTAACCTTACAAACAACTTACTTTATCCATATTGAATGTAAATAGGCTTGCAACCCAACACCTACTAATCTCAATTTAGATGAACTCAACCCTACAACCAAACAAGCCTAAATCCACATTTAAATAACTTTGAACCTGAACCAAACAGCCCATATTCCTCATTAGAATAGCCCTATCCCAACTTAAATAACACAACCCAACTTCCAAACACCCACCTTCTTCTTCATGTGGCCACCATTTTCACCCAAATTCAAGTTAGAGAATTAAAGAAGGGAGAGAGAGAGCCTTACCCCCACCACAAGCTCGCCGGCGACGGCTGACCGGCGACGACACACGAACCACGACCGGCAACAGCTCCTGACCCGCTTCGCGCGCCACCCAGCCGCACGCACGCACGCGACCGGCAGCAGCTCCGCTTCGCTCGCGCGACCGACCCCTGCTCCACGCGAGCCACTCGGCTGCACACACCCACACGGCCGACAGCAGCCCACGACCCCTAAGCTGCTGCGCGACCTGCACCTCGGCGAAGCAGAACCCACGAGTGAAACCCAGCTGCTGCGACGAGCTCGCCTCCGACGATGGCGGTGCTGCTCAGAACGAACCCATGCGACCCAGCCGGCGGAAATCCTCAATGGAGAAGACGATGAACAGTACGCATGATGGGTTTAGGGATTTGGGGTTCTCAAAAGAAGCTTAAATATCTCCTTACAATTGACCAAAATGCCCTTTAACTTTAACTTAACTACAAGTGTGCCATAAGTCTTATTTCAAATACAAAACCTTGGGTTATTACAATAGCTATCTATTCATATTGCCATTTGTTATTGAGATTGTTTATAATTCAACCATGTCTGCAACTTTAAAGATATTTTAAGTTTAAATAAAAAAAAAAAAAAAAAAAAAAAGTGGAAATAAAACAATACATTTTGTGACTCTTAAAAAGGAAAGGGTGGAAATGGGGGAGAGATAAAAGGTGAAATGGGTCAGTTGTACCCAACATGTGGGGAAAGGGAACCAACCATCAAACTCCTTTTCTTGGCCATTTTACTGACAACACACATCATTCAATTTTCTCAACTTACTGTCTCTTCATATTTAAAGTCACGTGATATCTTTTTTCTTTTCTTTTCTTTTTGTATAAAACAATTCGTGACAGGAAAAAAAATATATGTTATATTGTTTTTTTTTTTTTGAATACATGATGTAAGAGAAGGGAGACCAACAAACCGGGGAAAAGCACAATTACTCTCAAATATGAGAGTTAAATATCGATTTCTAAGTTCAAACTCGTGACCGTGGAATTGAAATAGATTAACACCTGACAAGATAACTAATTGCGCTACTGACCCTCGATAATATATGTTAAATTGTTGGGCACATATGTTATGATCTGTTTTTTTAATAATAAAAAAATTGGAAGAAGTGGATCAAGCATTTCTACTCTCAACTAAGAAAAATATAAATTCTTAGGATCAAATTTATGATTATAATATTGAATTGAATTATCATTGATGAATAAAAACAATACAATTAACCTAAGAAAATAAACAATTAATTGATTTGAATACTAATGAATATTAAAAAAAATACACAAAAATCTGGAAAAAAATTAATATTTAGTTTAATTATTTGAGGTGAAAATGGGAAATAGAACCAATCATATTAATTAGACCTTATATTTTCACCTCAAACAATTAAGTTCTATTCTGAGAAAAACAAAAAAAAGATTTTTTTTTTCTTTTTGAAAAAAAGAGTAGATAAGCTGTCGGTTCTACTAATCTTATCTATGAGATTATTATTATTATTATATATTTTTAAAGAGAAACACGTTTTTTTGAAAAACCAGAAACACAAAGATTATTCTTAGAATACAAACTAAAACCGCAATGTTTGATTATTATTGGTGATTTTGCCGAAACGGCTGTTTACCAAGTTTGAATGGTTGAACCTTGTACTTGGTTGGTGGACCAAACTTACCTTAACTCAATCTCCTTTTTTAATCTCATTATTTTGAGTTAATTGTCTAAATGGGTCTTTTTTTGAAACTTTTTGTTAAAATGGGTTTGCTTTGAAATTAAATATAAGAATGGGTTGTTGCGTTTCTTTTAAAGACGCAACACCTATGGAAATTAGTCAACCTCTTTTGTCGTATTTGCCACATCAGCAAAATCTAAATAAATTTCAATGACGACTTTACAAGAGACGTAATATACCTATCATCTCTCTATCTTATTTTTTTCTTTTTTGTTATGTTTTAACAATTAAATCTGTAAACATCTTTTTTAGAACCACTAAATTTTATTTCAATAACTTTTATTTAATTTTGTAAAATAATTTCTTTCATCATAATCATGTTTTATTTCTTCATATTCATTTAAAAATAAATCTAATTATTTTTTTGAAATTCTAAATTTTTGAAAAATTCAAACTGTTATTATATTCTAAACTTTTGTGTATATATTAACAAAATTAATGTTCTCTTTACAATAAGAATTCACTTTTATTAATTTTATCCTAATACCATTAACATGCTATCTTAATTATAACACACATATTTGATAAGTGTTCTAACTAAAAAAAATGAATTTTAAATTTATTGCATAATTATATTTTAATAATAAAATTATTTATAGATTTGGTTAGAATGTTATTATTTTTGTATAAAATTTTTATACGTAAATTTTAATTCAAATTTATTATCTACAAAATCCTATAATTATTAAAAAGGTTAAGGTTTTAATTTATTATTTAAACAAATGACTATTTAAGGTTAATAATTTAAGAAACATTATTTATATTATGAATAGATTATATGTTATTTTAATTACTCCTTTTAAGTTAAGAGTTTTTTTTTTGAGAATTTTAATTTTTTTTTCTTCTTTTTTTGAAAATGTTTGAGAATTTTAAATTAAGAGTGGGAGGATGTCCGAATGTAATGAATTTTTTTAGTTTTTTTTAGATTTAATTTTGTAATGGTATACGTCAATTAATTTGTTAAGATTTAACGATAACAATCTAACAAAATCTACACTTGTTTATTAAAATCTAATGATAATATTCTAACAAAATCTATAACAATATTATATGGTGAATTTGAAATTGGAAATCACCTTATAATAATGATCTTAGATAGAATTAATAAAAAATATTTATAGATAAGTTAATTTAGTGAATATAAGAATATTTTAGAATATAACTAAATAAAAATGGAATGATTTAAAATTAGGAATTTTAAAAATTATTAAATTTAAATTTTAAATGAATATGAAGAATAATAATATGATTATGATGAAATAAAATTATTTTATAAAAATATTATCTCAAAGTTATTTGAAAAAATAGTGATTTTATGATTAAAAAGTAATTTAAAAGGAGAGAAATAGTAGCATGTGGCGTCTCTAGTAGAGTGGTAATTGAAGTTTGTTAAGATATTACTTATGTGGAAAATACGACAAAAATATTTGACCAATTCAATAGGTGTGGTCTTTATAGTAAAGACGCCACAACCCATTTTAAGATTTAATTTAAAAAGGGACCCATTTTAATAAAAAGTTTTTAAAAAAGACCCATTCTAATAAATAACCCCATTATTTCCTTCTAAATCCCATCACCTAGTTTTTCTTTTCTTTTTCTTTTTTTTCCATTTTTAATTTCCTTATAACTCTTTCAAAGAAAAAACATCACTAATTTTTTTTCTTCTAATCAATAATGTAATAGGGGGTATCATAACCTCTCCAGTTATTGAATGTGTTGTGGGATGAACCACATTCTTTTTAAATTTTATTTTTTTATTACCGATCTACTTTTTTAGTGTTAAGTGGTTATTGAGTTGTTTGATGTTTCTCTAATTACTCCTCTCAACTTCATTGGAAATAAATAAAACACTCATCATTTGAGTCAATACATATTAATTCTTCAAATTCTAATGGAGTAGCATACCTCAGTTCACTATTATGATTCTTCAAATTTTTATGAATTCAACAATATCATTATGGAAGACAATTTTTTTATTACTATATCTAAGGTTGCTGTATCTCTCATTTATGGTAGATCTTGTAATTAAAGATATCCATAAATTTTCAATGCTTCATCTAAAGAGGCTAAACCATTTATGAAAGCAATATTGACCAAGGGCCTTCTAAATAGAGAAAATAAATACATAAACAAACCAAAAATAAAAAACTATTTTTCTTCTTTTTTTTCTCTCCTTCAACTTTCTTTTTTCTTTTTTATTTTTTATAGTAGGCAAAGGGGGAGATATAATAGCTTTATCACAAAACCACACCATAAATTTCCCCCAATTCTTAAAAAAAAAAAAAAAAACCACGTATTTACTAAACTACCCCTCACACTAATTAGACCGACCGTTAACCACCGGGGCCAACTGAACCCCATTCCCACCGTCGGCGGCGGCGGCACCGTTCTTCCTTTTGGCCGCCGACGTCTTCCAGCTAAAATGACCAAAAAGCCCCTCCATCCCCTCGAGCGTCTTCCCCTGCGTCTCCGGCAAGGCAGTGTAGAAGAAGAACCAGGCGACGGTGGCGATGCCGGCAAACAAGAAGAAGGCGCCGCCGATGGTGATGGCGTCCGACAGCGACAGGAACGTCATGGAAATAATGCCGCTGGTGACGCGATTGATGGCGACGCCCATGCTGGTGCCCTGGGCGCGTAGCTTCAATGGGAAAATCTCAGAGCTATAAACCCACGTGATGGGTCCCATCCCGATCGAAAACGACGCCACGTACGTCAGCACCATTGAAATGCTCAGAACCACCGCCCACATCAGTTTCCGCTCACTCTGCCCGATGACCGTCAGCGTCGCCGCCAGCCCCGCCAGCGACGCAATCATCCCGGCCACGCTCGTCAGTAGCAGCGGCCGCCGTCCCACCCTGTCCAGCAGAAACGTCGCCACCAATATGAACATCGTTTTCACGAATCCCACGGCCACCGTCGCCAGAAGCTTCTGGTTCGCCGATGTGATTCCGGCCTTCGCGAAGATTCTCGGACTGTACAAAACGACGGCGTCGATGCCGGAGGCTTGTTGGAAGAAGTGGATTCCGACGCCGCAGATTAGGATGTGGCGGACGGAGACGGTTGGGTGGAGGAGGAGTTCCCGCCACACTCCCTCGCCGTGGGTGGCTTTTTGGGTGACGGCGACGATGTCGTCGTTGCACTCCGGTGGGATTCCGGCAGCTTGTTTGATGTCGGCAAGACGGATGAGGGCTTCCTCTTTGGAATCGGAGGTTTTTTCCAGTACTTTCTTGGCTTCGCCGAGCCGGCCTTGGAGAACCAGCCACCGAGGGGATTCCGGCATGGTTAATACGACGACGGCGAGGAACACCGACGGGACTGCGCCGATTCCGAGCATGTATCTCCACCCCATTTTTGTCGGATTTGAGACTTTGGAGAAGGCGAAGTTGGAGACGTAGCCGAGTAAGATTCCGGCGTTGATGAAGACCTCCGGGAAGGAAGTGAGGAATCCACGGGAGGACGCCGGCGAAACCTCGGCGGTGTAGACGGGGGCGATCATGAGAGCGTAGCCGACGCCGATGCCGGCGACGAAGCGGCCGAACATGAGGAAAGAGTAATTGGTGGCGAATCCCATTAAGAGTGCTCCGGCGAAGAAGATCACGGCGGCGACGACCATGGTGTAGCGGCGGCCGATCCAGTCGGAAGTTCGGCCGGCGGCGGCGGAGCCGATTAGGGAATACAGATTTAGGATTCCGACGAGGATTTCAATTTTGATATCGGAGAGATGGAAATCATCTTGGATAAAAAGGGCGGCACCGCTCATCACACCAATATCTGCAAAAAGAAAAAAAAAAAAGAAACCAAATTATTTCAGTTACTCATACAAATTTGATGAACCCATTAAACAAGTGACACGTAGAGGTTAAAGATTCCAATACAGAACCCAACCCATAAAAAGATTTAAAAAAAAAAACGAAAAGAAGACCTCCTAATATTTATAAGATATATATAAAATTAATTACTGACCGTATCCGAGGAGGACGGAGGACATGGAAGCTGTTATAGCACAAGCGATAGCGAATGTGTTTCTCTTTTTCTTTTTCGGAGGGTCGAAATCAGGCAGCGATTTCGGGGTGATTGGATCAGCTGCCATGGCTGAAGCTAAAGAAGAAGAAGATAAAGAACAGTAGCTGAAGAAATAGTAGTCTTGAGTGGTTGTATGTTATTTAAGAGGGCATGGGGTTATATATAGGAATTTACAACTTGTATGGACTTTTTTTTCTTAAAAATTCCTAATCCAATGTGCATTAACGTTATTATATGGATTTTTTTAAAATAAAAAATGGAGAGTTTTGCTCTTTGAGATTGTTTATTAATATAATTAAATTTATCTCAATCTTTTTAGATTTATTGACGATTTAACATAAATCAGTATAATATTTGAGGAATATATAAATTTGAATTGAATTTGGTTTAACTATTATTATAAACTTGTCTTTAAATCGTGGCGGTAAGATACTTCCAAGCTTATTTTGGATTATAAATTTTTTGACGATTTCGAACCATAAATATTTGGGAGAAAATGCCTCAAAATCTATAACCTTAACCAAAGATTTATTATGGATTATGATAAATCAATAGACAGACTTTAAAAAAAAAATGGTAAATCAATAAATGGTATTTGTGATAGTTTAATACATGGACGATGATAAATACTATTTGAAAGGATTTCAAAAAAATATATATATACTATCTGAAAGGCATGTTATTATATATATATATATATATATATATTTTATTTATTTATTTATTCATATAAATATGTGTTGTATTGTTAGTTTTAAGGATTAGATGTCGTTGGTAGAAGTTTGAAGTCTCCAAAATATTCATTTAGAGGTTTTAAATTAAAAACAAGTAAACTTGTTTGTAAAAGTTATTTATTGCATCTCAAGTTCGAATAAAACAATCGAATGGTGAGTAGCATAATATTTCATTGTTTGGTTATAAACTAATTCAACACTGACATAATATTTTTATTATTCAATATTCAATAAAATTAAAAAATAATAATCATTTACGTATAATAATAGGCCTCTTTACTTGTGTAACGTGAAACTTCTTCCATTTTGACTTCTTTTTCTTTCTTTAATTAAACAAAATATTAATCGGACTTATTTATTTATTAAATTTAATCATTACAATTTTATTTCAAATTTATAAATTATTTTATTTAGTGAAAATGTAGTCTTTATTGTTCTAAAGAACTCTATTGGCATACTTTAGTAACTAGAATGTTATAAATTTTTATCTGATCTCTTTCTCAATTATTGTTGAGTAAAAATAAATGTCATATCAATTATTAATTTTTACCTATTTTTTTAAATCCTTAATGATTACAAATGATAATAAGTATTAATGAAATTTGAAACTATACAAACTAAAGACACGTAACATTTTGTAACCTTTTAGATTTTCTTTTAAGAATCTCTTCACCTCTAGACTAACACATGATTTTTTATGTTTAATTTGTTTGGATTGAAATAATACTATTTTCATTATACCTATTAAATTTATCAAAGGTTAGTTTTTGTACTTTTAAATTTTATTCTACCTATTAAATTTATCAAAGGTTAGTTTTTGTACTTTTAAATTTTATCTTTGAATTTCCAATAAAATTATTTGATATTGTTAATTTTAAGCGATTTTTCATGTATAATATTTAAAAACCACCATTTTAGAAGAAATTTATGCAAAATTGGGCATATGGAAAAATTTATGTGTTTGATGACAACATTTAGTGCAATAAATAATCTTAAATCAATATACATAAATTTTAATCAATGCATATATAATCTACCTCAATGCCACAAACAATTTTCAATCAAGGTTAGAGACAGTTTTCAATCAGTACTGCAAATAATTTTCAATCAAGAAACGAGTGAAGGGCAAAAGTGACATATGCAAAAAAAAAAGCATAAAATTATATTATTGATGAAATATATATAAAATGAATATTATACTTGAAACAAACAACAATAAATTATCACTGAGAGTAAATTCCCTTAATTTTATTTCAATAAAATGTTAACTTTTTTTAAATGTTCATGTGGATGTTCTTTCTTACTCGAAAAGATGACTATGGTGTCGTAGATTTAAGCTAAATTTGTTAGGAACAAGGAATATCTTATATACACATTACCTTTCTCTTATCTTAGAAATGTGAGATAATTTTGGAACAATGAATATCCACAATCTTCTATATTGATATGACTTTACTTTGGGTATCTTCTAAAATATCTCATATAAATACAAATATTATCCTTTCCTTATATATATAAGATATTTTTCTTCTCTTTAACAACCTGAGACAATTTTGTTTTTCCAACAAAACTATATATGAAATTTGAACTGTAAAAAATGAAAAAAAAAAAAAAAACAAACAAATTTTTAAATATAAATCGGAGGAGAGGACAAGACACTACTTAGTGTTGAACTGGAATACCACCAACAATAAAATTAACACGCTACCAATCATTTTAGTTTTTTTTTAGGAGAAGTAGATATGTTTTTTTTGGTTTGTTGGTCTTTATGCTACAAATTTTGTTTCATTTTGAATAAAGGAACTTTAATTTTATGGTTATTTTTAGAGTAAATTTGTGCTCAATCTTAATTGTCCCCACATGAAGACTTTTGACGATCGCAAGGTTCTTGTTTTAGTGACATTTTATATTCACATTTTTTTTTAAAGAAAATTTTATATTCAGTACTAAGATACCCAAAAATACAATTATTTTGTTCATAAAACTTATAATATAGTGGCTTAATTGAACCACTTGACACGAATCTTCAATTTTATTTTATTTTATTTTTTTGTAGCTTTGCGTGACAAAAACACCCAAATATTTAGTTTTTCTTTTCTAATAAAATATCATATTCATTATATGCATAAAAATTATATAATCCCAAGTTTTCTGTCAGCTCACATTATTGCATTTAATTGCTAATATATATACACACACATATTTTTTTTCGTCAAACAGATTTTAATTAAAAATAATAATAATAATAAACAAATATATGAAAGATTCCAAAATGACAAATTTTCATCCAAATATTTTTGGATCAAATTTGATTCTTACAGTTTTTATACCAAAGGTATTGAAATATGTAGGTTGAACTCGATTTTGTATAAATGTCTTATTATTAGTAGAATAGTCAGCATTAGTTGCACTTTCTTGCAACTTAATCTTAATCTTTAGAAAATATTCAGATTTTGTATAACTTAAAATCTTTATAAATTCTCTAATATTTAGAAAATGGTTTAAGTTGGAAGTAGTTCTTGGAAAATTATTTAGAAGAGTTCAATTGTTAATGCTCCCAACTAGAAAAAAAAAAGTATATATATAAGAAATTTTACAAAATGTAAATATAAAATTAAAATTTGTAAAATTTAAAAATAAATCAAGGAAAGTGAGTCTATAAGTCAACGAATATAAGGTTGAGAAGTTTGAAGCATGACAAATATGCGTGAAACAATTATTGTTGGGTGGAAAAAGTGGGAGAATAGTGACATTTGAATTGAATCGGGTCAGAAAGGGCAGGCCTTATCTTCCTTGCAATTTGCAAGCGTTGAAATATTTGCCTCTTTCAAGATGACCATGAATACTACCAAACTAAACCAATATGAATTGAACTGAACTTATTGAATCGAATCAATTTCATGGATTTATCGGTTTGATTGGTTTTTTTTCCTTCAATCCGATCAATATGTTGGCTATTTTTTATTAATTGAAATGTTGTAATAAAAGAAATCTTTTAGAGCAAAAATAAGAACTACAAACTAAAATAAGTAGTAGAGTAGAGAAAAACAAAAATTGAGAGCCAAATCAAAGAAAAATGAATTAGTAATTGTGTTTTTATTGAACGATGTTCGGGTTTTCTTTGAACCGAATCAAAGAAAAACCGAACTGACAAATTTGTTTTTATTGAAATTGGTTTCAATTTTTTATCGACCACACTCATCAATACGATTAGATTCTTAGATTCTTAGTTTAGCCTAGAGCATCAAATATCAATCCTCTTGAGTAGGGTTGGGTCTAGTCATTTTGGACCACAAGCATTTTTCAACTTCGTCCTTTTTTTTTAGTACATTTTCAACTTGGTCCTATTCTCAAAGTTAAGAGTAGAATTCTTAGTTCTATTCTTCTAAATTGGGAAAATCAACGTTGAGAATCCCATAGAAAATATTTTCTCCAACATATTTATGCGAAAAGGAAAATATTAAATGCTAGTTATTTTAATAAAATTATATGTATTTTTATTTATTGATTAAAAAATATTTTCATGTATAAGTAAATAGAAAATATTAATATATAAGTATATTAAATTTAGAAGAGTAAAAAGTCTATCATTTATTTCTCCATGAAAACATATATTTATACATAAAAAAGAAATCATAAAATCTACCTAACTTAAATATTATAATAATTAAATCTAACCAATTCTAAGAATACAAAACTCTAAAATAGGAAAATATGAAATCTAGAAATCTAAATTTACTATTCTATTAAAATATATAAATATTAAGTTAAATGATAAGTTTAATCAATTCTCATTAAAAAAAATTACAAGTTTAATCTTCCGACTTTAACAAAAGTTAAAATTTAACTCACTCAAAAAAAAAAAAAAAAACATTGATGACAAAAATATAAAATTTTAGATTTTTTATATTCAACAACCTTTATATGGAAGATTTAAACAGTAATTTCTTAGCCTCGGTTTAATAAGGAGGGTTTGATAAATATTTTTTAAAATTTTTGATTTTTTAAATTTAAATCTACAATAACTACCATATCAAATAGTTTTTTTTTCTACATGAATATTTACATCTTACCTATATTTGTAAAAATCAAATAAAAATTTGAAAGAAAAAGTATGCTTCCAAAAAAATTGATTTTGTTTTTGAAATTTAGTTGGCATTCACATACTTTGTTAAAGAAATTTTGATGAATGATAAGAAAGATAAAACACATTATAGGAAATATGAGTAAAAATAAGCTTAAATTTCAAAAGTAAAAAACAAAAAATTAAATGGTTATCAAATAGGCCTTTAGTTTTTTGTTTTTCGTTTTTTAAATTTAAGCTTACTTTTATTCAAATTTTCTACCATGTATTTCCATCTTTTCTAAAGTGAGTATATATGTGAATGCTAATTAAATTTTAAAAACAAAATAAGCTTTTGAAAGCTACTTTTTTTTATTTCTAAATTTTGATTTGGTTTCTAAAAGTATAAAAAAGATGTAGACATTCAAATAAGAAAAAACATATAATAATAAGATAAGTGTCGTATTTCCTTTCTTATAATAGTTTTTCAATTTTTGACTTAATTTTGTATGCATCTACAACTCATGCAAGTGCGTGTATTGTTTTTATTTAAAATTTTAAAATATGCCGACATGTTAGAATTAAATTCACTAACATGAGAATATCATTTCAAAGTTGGTTATTCTAGAATTTTGTTTTAGTTTATAAATTTTTAGAATTGTGCTTATTTTAGTCTCTATATTTTAAAGTTTTAGTACAAACTTCTAACTATTTAGTTGGTAAACATTCAAATATATATTATATATAGACCTATTTCACATTTTTTAAAATTCATGAATATACTAATTATTTAAATAAAAGTGTACGGTTCCTAGAAATTCTATTATATATCTAATATATCACTTGATCTTCGATAATAATAATAATAATCAAATGTATCAATTTTTTTAGACAAGGGTTTCCGTATGAATCTTTTATCAGACACAAATTTAAAAGATATTTATAAAGTTGAAAGACATATTAAACACAAAATTGAAATAAAGTTTTTATTATTATTTTATATATATATATATAATTAGAATCATTTTTTTAAAGTTTAGAGAACCTGAAATCAAAACTTATGAAATGAATTTATAATTTGAACTGATTTAAGAGTACACGTAATTGTGGAAAATTCGTCTTCATTACCATAATAAAGACATTGTATAAGACAAGGAGTTTGAATTAAATGAGGTCTAAGATTATTTTTTCATAAGAACTTTCCGCTGAAATAATTACACGTGTGAAGTTACGATGAATAGTCTATTTGTCAATACCGAAGAGGCTCAAAAAATTAATTAAAATTTAGCATTGGGCATAATCATGCATCCACAAATAATATTTGATTTATTATTATATGATCAATTGTTTAAATTGAATATTGGTTTATTAATTAAACCTTATAGAAATCTTTGAATTGTGTAACACTCAAGATTGGCTTCTTAATTAACTAGGGCTCTTTTTCTTTTTCAAGATAAGTGAGAAAAGACAAAACTTGCTAGCCAATAAGATCATGCCACCCTTTTCCAAATTTCTGATATTTTAGTATCTTAAGGGATAGTTAAAAAAACCCTTAAAAAAATCTCTTGGTTGATTTTTGATACGGCGATAACAAATTGTAGAACGTAAAATATATATTATTGTGGTTGTTTTCCCTTTCAATATAAACATTTTAGTATTAATGCAATTGATTACGTATATTCATTTTCAGATTTATGGTGCATTTATTTTTAGTAAAGAAGAGTAATAAATAACCACTTTTCTAATTTTAGTTGTTTGTGTTTGATGATAGAAATCTACAATTATCCACCCTATTGATGTATTGAATGAGTGACAAATTGTTTTATTTATTTATTTTTTGATGGAGACAAATGATTTTATTATTTGGTTGTAAACATTAAATTTCGAGAATTAGTATTTTTCTCCTCTTCCCCAATATGTACTAAAAACAAAAATAATCATCCACATTGTTAAACTTTTTATCAAATTTCATATCAATTTTATCACTCAATTACTACTGACATTAATTTCAAAACAAGTAGTTAACTATCACAACTGCTGTCATTAAAAACAATAACTAAGCGGTATTAATGTACACTTAGTGATGACCAATAGAATATGTACCGAGTTCTCTCAACAAAAAATCAAAAAAAAAAAATTCCAATCACTATTATTATCATTTAACAAATGAGTAATTAATTATCTTTGCTAACTATCAATTTCCAAACGAATCATTAATTATTCTAACTATCATTCATCTTTCCGCTCTACTTCACTAAATTCAAACACACCAATGTTTTTTACCATTTAACTAGGGTTTTTTAACCCGACCATATATTGGTTATTCAACAAAAATAATAGCTGAATTGCATTAATGGTATAAAAAAATATCACTGTTTTGTTTTTATTTCTGCAATAATGTGACAGAAATAATAATATCGGTTTGGTACTTTTTTATTTTATTTTATTAATACGTTATCCCCACCTTTGCCCTCTGTCCCCAATATTATAAATTTTGAAGAATAATAATTAAACTGACAAAGTACAGTGAAAAACAAAATCCGACAGGTTGGCCTCTACAACTTGTCAACTTTCAACGAAGCATGGAGTGTAAAGATTCAACGGAAAATAAAATTTAAATAAAATGTTGATATTTTTCTATGTAAAATAACAATAATTTCAATGCAGATTCAGTTGTTGTGTTTTTTGTAAGAACGTTTTGAATAATTGTTGATCATCTGTCACCTAATATAATTCATAGGATTTGAAATTTGTGTACCATCAAACATGATTTCTAAAAGTAATTTATTCATTTATTTGACAATAGTAATTAAAAATAATACTCAAATATTATATTTGTTTTTTTACCAGTGATATGTGTTGCATTACTAACGGATCAACAAGCAATTAGAGAGAAAAAAGAAAAACACATATCAGATCTATAAATAGAATCATAGGAAAAGAAAAAAAAACATACATAAATAAGTAATATTTTTTAGTATAATAGAGATCGTAGAATCTCGAACTACATACATCATAATTATTAACATACTTAATATGTTGATTAAACTAGGTTTATTTGGATAAAGTATTCATTCGTATAAAAATAATCTTCTTTTGTATGTCTAATGTTAAATGCAAAAAATATAATAATAGTAATAACAATATGAATGGTTACAAAAAAAATAAATTTTGAGGAAAAAAATAACTTATCAGAGTGATTTTTTTTTTTTTATAAATAAAAGAGCTATTCTTATTATAACTTATTCCTTTTGATATAGTCTAGATTGAAAATTTTATATTTCACAGACATATGTTACAAAAAATGAAAAATGACCAGATGGTAATTTAGTAAAATTGAGATATGAAATAAAATAAAATCATAGAGAAAGCTGTCATGCAAACAGTGTATCCTTGAACTAAAATATTAAAAAATTTAACTTCCAAGGCACTAATAAAATTTCTTTTTAAGTCACTGAATTAAATATCAAAAGATTCTTTTTTTTTATAGAAAAAAATTAGACAATAATTTTATCTTGGATAAATATTTGCGCCAAACTCGATTGTTGTATCGATGAATAAAAACCTAAAGTAATAACTATAATAATTGAAGCTATTAATTAATGTATGAATTTACATCTTATATAAGAATCTGAATCAAATGTGTTGACAACACAGGATATTTTACTGTCTTTGTTGTTGAAAAATGGTTGTGAGAGTGAGAATAATGAATCATGTAATGGAAAAAACTTGTCCCATTTGATGATTATGTGATTTTTAATTAGTTTTTTTCAATTGTTTATTGTTTATTATTATTATTATTTTAAATGAAGGGTTTGAATTAGAAGGGCACCGCCAGATTATATAATAAATCCTAAAGGAGGCATTGACCCGAAAAAAATTCACGAAGAAGAGTGCATGTTCATCATCAAGTTGCCAATTATTTATCAAAAAATAAAAAATAAAAAATAAAAAATAAAAAAGGGTCAATTATATTATATATCAATAATTTTCATATCTATCTATATATATATATATATATATGCTTTCAAAAAAAAAAATCTATATATATATATATATAAGACCTAACAGCTTGACTCACCTTCTCACCTAATTACAAACAATCTCTCTTTCTCTTTAAATGTTTTAAGAGTTCCCTTTGACTCTCTCTCTTCCTTAATTGATCTGCTATAAGATTTTATTTATTTATTTATTTATTTTTCTTGAAATTGATAAGATTTTCTTTTAAAGGCTTTGTTTGTTTTGCAACAACGGATTCATGCATATATATTATTTTACATTTGTGTCAATTAAAAAAAAAAACTCACATGTTAAAATATCAGTTTGGAATCCTAAAGTTTGACATTTGTTTTATTTTAATCTATAAACTTTTGAAAGTTTAAATTTAATCTTTGAACGGTTTAGTTTAAATGATTTTAGTCTCTAAACCTTCAAATGTCAAATTTATGGTATTTTTAAATTAAAAATTTGTCCCTATAATAAAATTGAAGTTAATATTAATTGAAATTAATTTAGTAATGTTAATCATTCTAATACAATCGAAGACAAAATATAAAAAAGAACAGTAACTTGATAATTTTAATTTTTGGTAGAAATTCAATTTAATACTATGGTCACGTGTTTATCCCGTGAATCGATATTTAACTCTCATTTATTTGAGAGGTAGTAGTGCTTTCTGTATAGGGTTTGTAGTCACTCTCCTACTCGTACTTTTTAAAAAAAAAAATTGAAGACAAAATTATATGAATATATTCTAAAATTTTATAAAATAAGATGGTAATTTTAAACAAATCAAACTAAATAAATAATTTTTTAAAGATCACTTTTAAGGTTTTTTTTCCTCTCTAAAGTTTAGGTATTGACTCTTAACAAATAAAAAATATATATATAGATTTCAAAATTTAACTTTGGAAAGTTTAAAGGATAAATTGGAATCAATATCAAAATTTTAAAATTAAAAATAAACTTTCAAAGACCAAAATAAACCCTGTAGTTTCTAGTAAGTCAAGATGCAGTTAACGATTTAAAAAACGTCACCAATTTATTAAAAATATAAAATGAGTGTTTAAGATTTTATCCAACAATGACTCAAAAAAAAAATAAAAGATTTCATCAAACAAAAACCAAAACCAATTGATGTGTTAATTTATATTAAGAACTAAATATATTAGAGTATAATTTTAAATCCAACAACTTTCAAAGTTATGAATTGCATGGAGTAAATTATTAACCTTGTTATTATGTATTTTATTAAAAAAAATATATATCAACGTATCAACCTATGAAATTGAAAGTTTAGGTTTTCATCAAACACAATAACTTTTTATTTTATAATTAATAGATACGTAAATTAATAAATTAAAATTTATTAGAAACAAACCTAAAAGTGTAAAAAATTTAGTAGTCCTTCATGCTCAAGTATGAAAAAGAGTTCTTTTTCAAAAAAAAAAAAAAGTATGAAAAAGAGTACCTTTTTTTAAAAAAAAAAAGTATGAAAAAGAGTACCAAGTAGAACGTTTTTTAGAAAATAAAATTTTAATTTAATAAAAGTTCTAATCAAGGCTATGTAATTTTACAATTTTATTTAAACCTATAAATAATATTTTTAATAATATTCTTGCTTTGTTGTACTTTTTACTCTATACTTCTAGGGCTTAGTTTGGCTAGGGTGGGAAAGAAAGGAAAGGAAACGAAAGGAAAGGAAAGGAAAGGAAAGGAAAAGAAGAGAAGTGAGAGTAAATTAGTGTTTGATGGAATGAGAAAAAAATTGATGTGATAGTTAATTGGTGTTTGGTGGGATGAGTTGAAAAAGAATATTTAAAAAAAATAGTTTTAATATAATATTCATACAATAAATTTTTTAAAAAAATTTATTTATAAACAAAAGTTAAGTTTAAAAAATCAAGCAAAGACGAATTAGAATAAAAAAAAAATTTAAGTCATTTAATTATTCAGTAATATTTATATTTTTGAAAATCCCTTCAAAATTTGAATAGTTTAATTGTGTAGTAATAAAAATTATAAATTTTAAGTAATATGTGATGCATAATTTAAATATATGATCTATTAAAAATTGATAAATATTGCATTTTAAAAGAAAAAAAATGTATAACATAATCAAATATGTTAATTTGAATTTTTTTTTCTTAAGATATTGAAGGAAGAAAATATTTAATTAGAAATAAAATTATATACATAACTAAAATAAACAAACTAATTCTAAAAAAAAAAAAAAAAACTAAAAAATATACTAAGAAAAAAAAGTTTAATTTGAAATTAAAATTAAAATTATTATACATAACAAAAGTAGAAAACTGAACGAAAAAGTGCAAGAAAAAAACAAACAAAAACAAAAAGAAAGTAGCGTTTTGAAGAGAAAAAAAAAAGGAAACAGGAGCGTGGACCCTGATTAAAACAACTTGCCCACATTAGTATTTGACAGCGGGCCAAAGGCCGGGAAGGAACACTTCCCTTCCCTTCCCGGCAGGCCAAACATCCCCTTAAAAATTAAGATAAGTTTTAAAAACTAAAAAAATAGAATGTAAAAAAAGAACTAAAAAATAGTCTTTAAATTTATTTTAGTTTATAAAATTTTAAATGGTTCTTAAGAAAATGAAAGTAACAACAAAATCGGTTAAATAAGCTTAATTTTCAAAATTTAAAACAAAGACAAAATCATATTTTATTAAAATACAAGTGAATTAAAATGAGCATAATTTAATTAATTAATATATTAAAAATTACGAATCGAAATTGAAGTCATCCAACTATTATTGTACTAAAAAAAAAAATCAGTAGTGAATTTTGTTGTTCAAAAAAGTATTTTCTTATTCGACGAGTCTTTTTTTTAGTCTACGTTTCTTTTTTTCTTCTAATTATTTTTCTTTCTTCATTTTCATGAATCTATTATCTTTCTCTAATTTAAGTCCAGTGTGTTTCTACCGAGAGTGAGTGAGGCAGTTGGTTATCTTGTTTGGTGTTAATCCATTTCAACTCCACGAAAATCGGTATTTGGCTCTCATATTATTTGAGAGTAGTTGTGCCCTCTATGTAGGATTTGTTGGTCCCCCTTCTCCCCCTATGTACTAAAAAAAAAGAAGTCTAGCTTGTTTTAATTTATTTTAAAATAAATAAAATAAAATAAGCTAGTTTGTTATTTAATTAAGAAATAAAATGACTACACACTACATAGAAATACAACTGATTTATATTTAATATAGAGCGATAATCCCTAATATTGAAATTTATATCAACCCATTTTTTTTTTCACGAAAAAAGAAAATCATATCCAGCTAGCCACGTGGTTTATTGATTAGTTAACAAACCACATGGATTAATAGTGCATACAACTGAGAAAAACCTTCATCATACTACAAGACCATTGAAATAAATGCTTCTATAATTTATATTGTTATATTGCTGTATCATTAAATATATATATATATACATATATAATTTTATTTTAGTGAAGGACAAAAAAATTGAAACTAACTAAACCGATCTAGTAGATTCCACTCACCTAATAATAATATAAATAGAATATCGTAAGTTTTTTGAAATTTTGTTGTAGGGAGCAAATTTTAATATCCTTATTGATAATTCTTCAAAAAATATTTCATATATAATAAAAAATTTCAACTTTTATTATTTTAAATTAATTTACTTATTGAATTCATCAGACTTTACTAGATTGAAATCATTAATTTGTGAGTTAAGAATGTCACAAGTGAATGGAATATTCTTTTTTGTTTGGCTATATTTGAATTATTTGATTTGTTTTCTAAATTTTGACATCTATAATTTTTTAAATAAATTTATATGTTTTTGTATTTTATATAAATTTTGATCTATTTTCAAATTCACTACACTATGTAGGGTGTTAATTTGGGAACGAGTCTTTGAATTTATGAATCTAGAATTGAACGCTAATGCTATATTAGATAACACCATATTTCATCTCAAAATCAACTTGTAAATGAGAAAATTAGTTCATCTATTTTATTAATGATAGGAAATCTATCAACTTTTCAATGTGAAATTCTCAATGGAATGTATCATCTTTAATGTAACTTTTTGGTCTAAAAAATTAAGCTTTTAAAGCCTATGATCATTGCTCATTAACTTTGAATTGAAAATCATTTTATTTTAATCTTTATTAGGCTGTATTTATATGTGTCTTACATACCTATCTTTCCCAATGAAAGCTTCCGTATCTTAAAAAAAAAAACTTATCCAAATTTAAAAAACAATCTTTTGAAAAACAATATTATTAAAAAAAATAAAAATAGTAGTAGGGTTATAGTTTTTCTTAAGTTGAATGATGTCATATATATATTATTTAGTCGCATTCAATTATATTACATCAAAATTTGGCATTTCCTAGTCCATAAGTTGTATTAGTCCATTCCACATGTTTTTGAAAAGTCTTGTAATCAACCACTCAACCAATAATTTCACAAGAGCCCACCTCAAGAAAACCTCTTATAAAGCTATTTTTCAATGGGACAAAACCCAAATTTTCTTGGCAATTCATAGATCATCACAATTTTAACCAATTGGAAAATTTTAAATTTATAGAAAAATAATAATTATCTCGATTGTGCAATTGCTCATAAATTCATCCATTCATTTAATTTATTTTTTAATATTAACATTAAGATAAAAACAGAAAAATGTGTGGCAAAACTTGAATATTTACATTTATTAATATCGTAGTAGCTAAAATATAAAATGTTGATCAAATTAGGGTTAGAATTTTTAAAAAAATTATATAGTGATAATCTAGTCTAAATAAGTACCTCAAAATTATTTTATTAATGGTATGATTTTGTTTGACTGAATTATCATGATTTTGAAAATGATATATAAAATGTATGGTTATGTTGTATACTTGATGAAAGTATATTATTGAGTCAGTGATATGACCCAAATCTTTTTTTTTTTTTTTTGACAAATATGAACCAAATCATTTTTGGTATTGCAAGAAACATGCCACAAAAGTCAAGAAAGCAATTTAAAACCATTTACCACTAAGGACAATGAGCCCGATACATCGAATGGTCCTCATCCTCCTATTAAATATGTGGTGAATGATAATTCAATTTGACATGATTGGTTTAAAATTAAGTAATTTATTGTAATAAAAATTTAACGAAATTATTAAAAAAAGAAAAAGAAAAAAAATAAATCAATTTAAATAATTAAAGATATTCATTTTGTGACATTTGTCTCATATTGAAAATGTGAGAAATCTTTAATATCTTTATAAGAGATATGCATTATTATTCTTACTATAATTAATTTTGAGGTAAGACTCTATATTATCTAATATGATACCAGAATTTCATATGAGTTAAAAATCCTCTAAATTTCGATCCAACCCAAATCTAGTCTAAAATGAGGGAAACTTTATATTATCTAATAAATTACAACAATTATATACATAGGGTAGTTTAAAAGTTCATGTAAACCGTACGAAGTATAGACTATTTAAAGATTACGACCAAAATAGTTCTACCACATGATAATAAAGTAACACATAAACAATACACTTGGTAAGCAACATGCATATAGCTTTAAACGAAACTGTTATGAAAATGGAAATCAACCGATCGAAAAATAAACAAACGCGAGAGAGAAAGAAACAATCCACAGAATTATGTCGTTCACTAACCTTGTGTTAGCTAGTCCACGGGCAAAGATGGAAAACAGTTGTATTAAGAAGAAACGAATTGCAAAGTAAAAAATGAATATCATAATACGGCTGGGGTTTAGTTCGATTTTATATATGTACTCTCATTAAACCCTATTACATAATGTGTAAACTTAAAACAGATTACACTACGGAAACAGAATGCTCTACGGAGTGTGGTTAGCGGATGTGGATTTAAAAAACTTGTTGTTGCCAACCAGAATTGAATTTAATTATTTTGATAATCAAGATGTTACAAGTTCGAACCCCTATCCTAAATATGATTGAATTCAAAAGAAAAAAAAATGTTGTTGATTAACTTTTGTGCAAAAAATTGGTGTATAACTAATCAATAGACTAAATCTCAAAATTTTATGAACAAATATAAACCATTTGAAGCAAGATTTCTCACACAAGAGTATTCTTTGATTTCGAATCTCTAAACATAGATGAAAACAAGAGAAGGAAAAACCTTTAAAAGGGTTAGAAATCGAAGAGTGTGACACGTGTATGGTTCGAATCGACCTCACCCTAATTGCCATTCCTATAGAAATAAAATGAAAGATCCCTATAGTCTTGATCATGTCCATTTGGACCACTGCCACAATATCAAAGGTAGACTACAAATGTTAGCAATAATAATTTTTGTGTACATTTGGAGTCTTATTGTTGGCTTATTGTGGCACCATATTATCCCATTTGCAATTCAATTTGATAGCCAGCCACATGTATTTTTTGGTTCACTTTGGGTTAGTGGATATCATTGCTCATTGAGTCAATCCTATGGCTTGAAAATATGGGTGTGTTTATGGTGACTTTATGACGTGTTGTTTTTCTATTGTGTTGACGTACGATTATAGTGAGATTATGAGATGTTTGAGTGAACTATTGTGTAGGGTTAAGCATTCACCATTTGAATTATTGCTAATAGTTAGTGCTATACATGATGACATTGAGTGGTGTTTTTATGGGAAAAAAACATCCTAAGTAGAAAAATAATCGAGAAATTAAAAGAAAAAAACTGTTCGAATGCATCGTTGCGATAATGTGGTAGCTCTAAGCCTTGGATTTGGAACAATACGTGGAATAATATCGACATTTTTTTATAATCAGAAATCAAAATTTCTCTCCCATATATTCAAATGTATTCGTGTCTATTCAAAAGCTTGGACGTGGGAGACGAAATTTTTTTTACAATCAAGCTTAATTCGTGGATCTCAAACCTAAGACTTTCATAGAAGCATATTGTCAAAAGTTGATTTAGTTAATTTTCGAAAGAGGGGTGAAAAAATTGTTAAATTTTTAACCCTTAATTTTAGAAGTTTATAAAATCAAGAAGTTTTATATATTGGTTTTATTTTTAACTCTTACTTTTAAGAAGTTTTTAAAATAGATTATTGACATGAAAATTATAAACAACTAATCGTAAATTTGAAAAATAAAGAAATTTAAAAAAAATTATTGAAATGCCTTTGATATATTAAACTAGCTAAAAATATGCAATAAATTGAAAAATTAAATATTTCTCAGAACAAAATTGAAAAATTAAGTTTAAAATATCATTTTGGTCCCTAGACTATGAGTTTTGTTCCATTTTAGTCCCTCGACTTTTAAAGTGTCCAATTTAGTCCCTCGACTTTTAATATTGTCTAATTTTAGTCCCTAGACTATCGAATGTTCAATTTTAGTCTCTCAACTATCATTTAAATTTAAAAATGGTCCTTAATGAATTAACTGACTTATAAAATAAGAATAAAATAATATATTTTTTTCTCTCTCCTCCATTTTTTTTTCTCATCTTGATCTTTCTCCCTTTAAATTTTCTCCCTCTTCTTCCTTAAATGTAAACATTAAAAACAGAGAGGGAAGGAAATTTGCAACAAGATGAGAAAAATGGAATAGAAGAAGAGCTCCAGATTTAGTTCCCAGTTTTATAATGAAATCTAAAAGCTAATGGAACAGAAGAAGAGCTCCAGATTTAGTTCCGGCGTAGATTTGGATTTCGGAATCGGAGACGGTGGAGATGGGCAGAGATCGAATTGAACTGCGAAAAACAAGAGTATTCTCGATTTTGAATCTCTAAACATAAGATGAAAACAAGAGAACGAAAAACCTTTAAAATCAATCGACTAAAATTAAACACTTTGAAAGTCGAGGGACTAAAATAGAACAAACTCCATAATCTAGAGACCAAAATAGTATTTTAACCAAAAATTAAATAATATAACTAAATATATTTGAGGTCAGTGGGAGAAAATAATATAACTTGTCCTTTTGAGCTGCATGTGGACACAATCTTTAAAATCTTATATTTTGAATATTCCATGGATAATTTTTTTTTTTTTTTTGGAATAAGTAATTCCAAAGGAAATTGTTGAAAGTGAGTGTTCGTCTTAATAATTTAAATTTATTGATATTCATATATATAAATATAAGTTTTATCATACTTTCTATCACCATAATTCAAAAAACTAGTGTCCCTTGATTCAGCATTCATATTTAACTATTATTTCCTTTTTGTTCCATAAAGAACGAAAACATGTCATTTAAAAAAAATAATCAAAGTACAAGTAACCTAATTTAAATATTCAAAGAGATTAAAACATATGTTCTTTAATAAAATAAGCAGTTTAATCAAATTATAATGATATTATGCTTTTATAAATATAATAAGTTCATACTTAGTCATAAACGATATAAAAAAAACCCCCTTCTATGATAATTCTTGTAGTAAAGCTCCACAGACTATGAAAACCAAAAATTGCTACAATTGTATAACCTTTAATATTTATTTATTTATTTATTTTTTGTATAATAGTTGGATTGTTTGATTAAAACTAAATACTATTTAAAAATAAATAAATATAGATCAATAGTACTAACTACGACAAAAGATATTCCGCTATATAATGTCTTATGATACCTACCCGACAAAAGAGTTTTCTCTTTTTGTTTACTATATTTAATATATATATATATATATAAAAACAGAATCTAATGAAAAGTTATATATATGAAAGGAAATGGTGTAAAGTGCTCGCTAGCCATTATTAACACACATATCATATACACGTGTTTGACCATTTATTGCCAAAAAAATTCTATGAAACTTTAACATGATATAGAATATTTTTTCTTTGAAACCTTTAACATAATATAGTTCACAATTTAATTCATATGTCTCTATTTATATATTTTTATTCATTGTATATAGTACCGTAAAAAAATTGTATATAGTGATTAATTGGAAAAAGAATTCGTTGCTAACCATTATATATAAAGTTGAATTGGCGTATTTCATTAAGAGTCAGTTTCGAACTAGTTTAATTACTTGGCCTATTTTATTAGGAGTCTAAGTTTTGAATAATATAAAAAATACATTTCTTAAAGATGATAAAATGATTTTAAAATCTGGTAATATGAATTTACTTATAATAGGCAAGACTAAGACAAGTAGGAAAAATGTCATTTGGGCCTTTATTTTTTTAAGTTAAAAATTCATAGAAAAATAAGGTTAACAAAAATTCATTTCAAATTTGAACCACTAGAAAAATTAAAATAAAAAAAACAATAACTAGTAACCCAATTTGGACAAAAAAAAATTAGCCTTTACCCATAAAAAATTCAAGACTTTAAACTTTTCCAATCTCCAAATTTCATTTTCAATTCAAGAGAAGATACAAATTAAATTACTTGACTTTCATAACATTCTTTTTTAAAATATCAATACATTAAGACAAAGCCTATAAATCAATATCGATCGATGTGAAGAGACATTTTGCTTGTATTGTAGTTGAAAAATGAATGTGTTTGAGAAGCTAACTTCAAACAAATATGGCTGTCAAAGAAGTTGAAATGAAAAAAGAAAACAGAAAGAGTTGGTTTTACTTAGAATTGTGTTTGAAATTAAAACAAGTGGTGAAAGTGTGGGCTTCATTTTTTCTTTCTTCTTTTTGTGGGGTTTTGAGTGTGAGAAAAGGGTATATAGATTTTGCCCACTTTCCCAATTTTTTGTAGGCTAAATTTCCACATGCCAAAAAAGAGAAAATATTTTTATGCAAAAAGCTTAAAGAGAAAAGAGAAAAGAAAAAAAGGAAGTCAAATAAGGGTGCTTCCAGAAAAAGGGGAATTATATTATTCCAAAAAGGGTTATATGGGTTACCAAAAAAGTTATTGTTTCAAAAAAAAAAAAAAACCAAAAAGTTATTGCCTTTGATTTCATTTTATGGTGGTGTACCCATGAGTGGAAAATAATTTTCATAAGATAAAAAGAAATTATTGGTTTGGTTTGGATAAAAAAGAAGATTGAATTCTAATGTGTTGAATATTTAATGTTTGTTTGATGATTATTATATATTTATATATTGTCATTGTACTTATAATTTAGTGCGTTAGTTTTGACTTCAAAATGTATTTATTTATTTTAAGTGACTCCAAAACTCAAATTCAACTGTGGCTAATGATTGGTATATACATATATAAAAATGATAGCAAAAATGACAAAAACAACCCTACTTAATAGGCCATAAAAATATATAATCGAAAAGCAACAAAATTACATTAAAATTATTTATAAAAACATGACTAATAATTTGATTTAAGTTAAGCTCACTTTTACTCAAACAAATTATTCAAATCTAATATAAAAATACAACAAAGTAAGAGAGTAAGGTTATAAAAATTTACTTCATTTAGTTCAAACATCAATTGAAGTTGCAGCAAAACTCTCTTTCTAAGTTTTCGTCATATTAATTTTTTGACCAGTTTATGTATATCTAGACTATACACCTTTTTTTTTAGATTGACTATACAATATTCCTAATCAAAGAATGTCATTATATTTGGAGGGAAAGAGTTTCAAACATGTACCTTCTTAATTACTGAGTAGGATAAAACTTTATTAATTTCACTTTTACTTAAAGACATAAATTATTTGATTAAATTGAACGTAACTCAACTAATATCTTGATGTATTAACAAAGTTTGAGTTATCCAATCTCCTATTGTAATTAAAAAAAAAAAATTGGACTCAAAACTGATTAAGCCTAAAGTTGGCCAAAAATGAGATGAGACAAAAGTAAAATTAAGCCTAGCAAAAGCCCAAGTGTTGGGTCCAAAGTCAACTAAACCCAAGCCTACATAATCTATCAAAACTTTATAAATAGAGGAGGTTATTGAAGGAGCAGTCCTGTATATATAACAATATATTTTGGTTCATATCATCATGTGTCATTTAAGGTATGTAATTGTTGGTAACTTTATTGTAAAATTTTATTTCTACCTAAATCAATCTTTTGATCTAAAAGAACCAAGCTTTTGGATTGTTACAAGTTTTTTAAATTTTCACTCCCTTAAATTTTTAGTTTGTCTTTGAATGTTCCATTTTAAGAAAATTATAAATAAACACAGGAAATCACATATCAATGATAATTAAGAAATAATTTAAATGATTAATATTGATATTCTACTCTCTCCCTCTCTATATATATATATTTATTTATTATGTGTTTGATGGTGTAAGTCATGTTAAATTCATAAAAAATTAATTTGTAGACAAATGACAAATATGGATTTAACTCATCTGTTTGTTAATGACTTAATACTATCTTAACCCCTAAAATTTATGGTAATTAAATAGTGTAAATAATAAACCTTAAACACACTAAACAATAAGCATTGATCACTAATCCCAAAATATTAAATTTTAAACTTAAATACTAAACATTAAACCTTAAATCCTAAACAAAATTTGAACACTATTATACTTTTTTAATCGAATATATTTTTAAGGGAATGAGAGCAATAATTCAGCCAATAAATGTTTTTTCAAGATTAATATTCTCCCTTCCATTATTGTTGGAATAAAAATAATATATGATTTTAACATTTAACATATAATCTTGTTCATTTTAATATTCACATTAATTTAAGATATATTATAAAAGATTGTTTTTATTCATGTATATTTTTTAGAAGGAAAATTTAAAAACATGTAAAATATATATTTTTTATGGATAAAAATCAAATTTATAAAAAGAATGTACATGTAAAATTTAATTTCTCTATCTATTATTATTGGTTTGGTTTTTCGTAGATATTGTGAAAATTCGGCCCTCTTAGAAGCTAGGCCCATAGCTTATAATTTTTTTTTTTTTTTTTTTTTTTAATTTGGATGTCTTGGGCTTGCCACTTCAAAAGTTGGATTGGGTCTGGTAGATTTTAACATTGTGTATTATTTGAGAATGTATTTACAAATTTAGGTAAAAAGAAAAATAATTGCAAACCTTTTAAATTTATCATTAATTAATTTGAGGGAAAAGATTTGAATTCGTAACTTCTTTTGAATTACTATGTTATATTGTGATATTTGAGCTATATTATAGATATACTTAGTACTATACTTATCAGTAAAATGATATATTTGAAAAATTACATTGTGTAACCAATAACCTATAGAAGGATCTTACAAAAACAACATTAAATTTGAAAATATCTTATTATTATTTTACTACCCATCAGAGCTCCCCTAAAAAGCTAAGAGACAATTGGATAAAGGCAAAATATATACACGCATATATATGAGAAAATGATAAAACTAAAAGTATATTTTTATTCTAGTCAACGAGAACAATAACTTAACTATTCTAGTCATTCAAGGAGAAGAGAAAGAGTTTGGTGTGGAGCCTATATTCGCTTTCCTTGTACACTATAATGGAAAGAAATAAGACAATATATAAATAACATTAACGTCAATAAGTTAAAACTAACACTAATACTTTCACATATACGAGAGAAATAAGTTGTGTTACTCTTCACAAGGTACTCATCTATCCTAACTTAGTTTGGGTTACTCTTCCATAACTAAATTTACTGGCAGAGACTTCATTTATACTAAATATTTTTTTTTTAATATTTGTGATTGTCCTTATTCGCATCTAGACAAGTATCACAGGACATATTATTTGCCTCTACAACATTTGGATGTCAAGGAAACAAGTAAGAAATTAACTCCTAGACAAGGAAGGTGGTCAACACGAATTAAACACATCACCCCTTAGTTCTTAATACATTTTTTATCACTAAATCACTCCATGATAATTATTTATACTAAATTTATCCCGAGTCACTCTTTCAAAACAAAATTATTGATCCTTTTTTCTTCACCTATGCTAATATTACCTATTATATTGAGTTGTCTTATTACATTTAGTCCTTTTAATGTATTACATATTCTTTTTATACAAAAAACTTAATTCGCTGGTGAATAAGAGCGAAGCTTGACTAATATGATAAAAGACATACTAAGAGGTAGTTTACTTTCTGGTAATCAGGATAATCGGAATCCTTGGATATCCGGAATCATAGATACCCGGAATAATAGATGTCCGACATTTTTAGATAACCGTGTTTGTTTTGTAGGAATAATTTCATGGGTATCGGAGAAACAGTTATGAAAATGTCTTAAATGCCCTCCTAACTTAATTTACACATTAATTTATATAATTAAAATTTATATAACATATATTTTTGTTATTAATTTAAATATTATTTTTTGAAATAAATTTATTTAATAAAAAACTAAAATAAATTCATTAGTTGAATAAACAATAAAATTCGCTAAATATAAAAAAGTAGACAATTATATTTGAAAAATATAAATAAAATTAATTATGTATGGTTAGTTATTAATACATGCATAATAATCATATACTAAAAAAGAACATATTATTTTATTTTAAGCTACAAACTACTCATAAAATATGAGAAAAAAAGTTTATATGAATTGATGAAATATAATTTTAATAAATAATAAGGGTAAAAATGTCATTTGAGATGCCCTATACATGAGAATCCTAAAAACCCATGTTGCAGGAGGACATTCAAAATCCTCTCAAATGGGCATCTTAGGATGCCCGACATCTCAAGATGTCCGGGATATTTACGATTCCTCTTAAATAAACGTGGTAATCCAGATGTTCATCCCATGAGAATCCTAGATTACCATGAAGTGAAAGACCCCTAAATGGGTTGGTGGCGCGATTAGTTATTCTAGTTTGATGTTAATTCATTTTCATTTCACGATCACAAGTTCAATTCCTAAAATCGGTATTTGTAATCTCCCTTCTCCCAATTTGTACTAAAAAAAAAAAATGATAACACATAAAAAAAGATTAAGAGTTCAAATTCTCAAAGTTCTATTAAAAAAAGAAAAGCTAATTAATATTATCTTGATAATTAGTGCCTAATTATTCAAAAAAGAAATTCCACCAAAAACACCTTGCTTTTTATTGTTCAAAAACTATCATCCATTGATTCAAGTTCTCCTAATAAAATATTGTTATATTCAAATTTTCTAACCCACCTATAAGAGAGAATCCAACTTTAGAATGCAACTCTTAGAGGAGGAGAATGGGTCTAATTGAAAAACATTTTTTTTAGTTGAATTACAATATTTGGGAATTCAAGTACTTTTCTTAAGATTACATTATGTATTGGATTAATTATTTTCCATTTTTTTTAGAGATGAGCAATCCACAACCATTCACTTCAAAAGATTAGTTCAACATTCTGTAATGGTCATTCAAGCCACTCATTTTGACTTTGATTTATGCTTCTTTTTATTCTTAAAATGTCAATCAATCGATTCAAGTACAAAAAAAATTTACATTTTATTTGATTTCCATATCTGAACCATATAAATCTGTCGCGTACTTATGTCGTGGCTCGAGCTGCTCTAAAAGATGCTTTCAAATAAAGATTGAGTTCGAAATTTTTAATACGTTCAACTTATTGTATATATAGAAAATTTAATCAAAATTTGTAATTACAATTTTAAATCTGTGTGCTCGTATTAAAATAGACCTTTTCAAGATTTAGAAAAAACTATTTTATCTTTTATTGCGATCTAAGGAGGTATTTAGATGAGGTTTTGGGTGAAAATAATTATTTTGAGTAGTTAGAAATTGAGAGTTGAATGTGATTTTTATGTAAATGAGTTAGAAATAATAGTTTGTCTGAATGTATGTAGATTTTAAATTAATAGTTATTTTTTAATAGTTCAAAAAATGATTAAACACTAGTAATTAGAAATGAAGAGTTGTAGAACTTATTTGGATGTATCTTTTTAAAGAGCAGTTAAGTAAATATTTATTTTAAATCTTCCATATAAAATTCAACAAACAAGCACCCCTTATATATATATATTTTATAAATAGGATCGAACTCATGATCGTAGGGTTGAATCAGGTTACCACTAAACAATGAAATCAATAGTCTATCAACTCTTTTCGTTAATTAAAATTAAATATTTAAAAGTTTATTATACTTAAATGCAACAAGACTTAATGGGGTTTTTTGTTTGACATATTTAGGTAAGAGTTAGTATTAGGATTTATCAGCTCCTCTTCGAAAACCTATATCTAAACGAGTTTTTATTAACTCCTCTTAATTTTTACTTTTAAAAATAACTCTTATTTCTAACCATTTATTTTTAATAATTCATTTATAATTTTTCGATCATTTATAACCACTTATTTTTTATCGTTCCTTTCAAATAAATCAAAATAACTTATTTTTAACCATTCATTTTTAATCATTTTTTTAACTATTAAAAATAACTATTCATTTTTTAATCTACGTCCAAACACGATTTTGACTCTAATTTCTTTACACAAAAATTACATCCAAATGAGTTTTTGAAACAACTCTCAATTTTTAACTACTCAATATAACTCTTTAACTCAAAAACAATCTGTCAAACAAACAGTCTCAAGTATGACCAAAATAA